>JAHQIW010000016.1:0-77289 GCA_019055375.1 Parelaphostrongylus tenuis | reverse complement strand
ATGCTTCTCACCTGCAATAATTTTCTCTATGATTTAGCTAACACCACAAATTTGTCACGAAACTTTCTCTTCGTTGTCATGAGGGTCTAATCTTCTTCGATAGAGCAGCGATCGCATGAAGAATTTTGCTTGGCAGCGTTCTTACTTGAAAGACGGTTATTATGCTAATTACCCGCTGACAGTGATTTGTTTCCTCCGGACATTCTATCCAGTAGCAGTCGGTATCATTATCATGGAGAACAAGGTAATTCATAACTTAGTAATTCATTAGTATGAAATAAAAATAGCTATATGTTTTCATATTTTGCCATAAAATTACGGAAATGATAAAGGTTACAGTTCTTTACCTCATGGATATTTAGATCGATCATGGCACATGACGAAAAATCTGCTGGCCTCGACACAGCTCGCACCTCAGCGACATCTTGGTAGTGGGACGAATTTTCTCAAAGGTAGCGATACTGCGATGTTGACAAGTACAACAGACAGTCGTCAAGTGACCTGTCGCTGATGGAGAATTTGTCGCCGTTTTAAGTGCTCAAAGTGTTAGATCGCGGCAACGTGCAAGTTTTCAAAACGTCTTCATACCTTCTATTCTAAAGCATGAGATCTCGGGAACAATTTTGTTTATGGAACGATAATCCATGACAGAGATGCTCTTCCAGAGAAAGAGAAAGAGGCTCTTACAGCGTGCGCGTAGCTCTGCAGTTAGAGGTACCCTGTAACGCACAAGCGGTCGATTGTTCGATCCGCGCTCAAGGCTTGCCAAGCTATCCTTCCTGAGTTGGCGATTTGGTACTAGACTTGCAGGTTACCACCTCAAACAGTGCTGGATGAGGACAAATGTAAGGTGCATTTTTCAAGAATTGATCGAAGTCAAGAGCTTTATCCTTTCTGTCCTTTTATGGCAACTCTTGGTCGACGTTCTCAACCGCCAAGAATTTTCTTTAGCCAGTCAGCTTCGAGTGAAACCACCACATATTCTACCATTCCAGTTCCACCTTTGACTGTGTTTTCCGCTTTGGTATCTGCCTTGTCACTAGACTTATCATAAGAAGCCAACCATAAACCTGGCTAAGTAAACCTCTGTCGACTTGACCTGACTTGCTCAAAATGTCTTTGCCTTGGTTCACTTGAAAATGTGCCTCAGCTTAGCATTTGATGCTCTTTACACAACCACTTTCAGTTTTCACTGTGCAAATCTCAGCACTTTTAGCATTCGATTCGTCCCTTTCCTCGCATTCAGCGCTTGCTTGAGGACTTCGTTTTCTTCATTTACGTCTAGAATACTGGCTGGTCGGGCAGATCTTGCATTCTCGAGGATAGCCAGACTGCTCCATTCGTTGATTGATTCTCGGAGAGCACTGAAGGTGAGGAGATGAAACCCGCACCAAGCGCTTCTAACCATTCGGCCATCGCCCACACTATTCGATGTTACAAATCACAAGGCTATGAGTCTCCTATTAAGAACATGGAGACCGAGTTTAGCATCTACAAGCCCTGTGAAACAAATCCATTGAGTGTGAGTTGATTGACCGAGATCTAGTATTCTTATGAGTGCAGTCCGTAAAATTCCGTCGATACTATCCGCAATCAAAATGAAACCACAGATCTGTCGTAAAATTGCGTACACTTCTATTGGATTATCGCCACTGTTTACTCCTTAATTTTTATGTAACAACACAAAAAGCTCTTAGGTTTACGTGGGATGCGTTTGGCGCAGTGATTAGATGTGCTGTGCGAGACGCATGATCGATGGTTCAGTCGCGCGCTCAACGCTCACTAAGCCTTCAATCCTTCCGGAGTGGATGCATGGGATCAAGACCTGTCTGGGAGAATAGCAGCACTGACTGATACATCGGTAGGCCACGGCGAGTCCTGGTAAAGGCCAGATGTGCATGCCATCACCTCAAAAGCGCATCCCTCGGAGACTGATCGGCGTCGAGAGCTCTATTCTTTATTCTCTAGTCACTTCATTGATCTGTATTCGCACGGATCCTAGTACTTCTAGCATTCAACTCGTTTTTGAAATCTTCTTATCGAACGGCGTCGAACATTGGGTGAGCGAGTCTCCTTGCAATGGCGAGGATAGCCAGGCTGTGGCATTCCACAGGGCGTTCTTGTTGACTGCCGGAGAGAGTGCGAGAGCGGGGTAAGCCCGCTCGCGTCGTGGAGGGCATCACAACCACTCGGCCACGGCGCCCCGCCTTGTCTTTTCATTATCTACAATTTGCTTCCTTTAGGAAATCGTAGTTATCGTTGTTTGTATGAAAAATTGTCTGGATAATCCCAATTCCTATATGATTTTCCAGGATTTCATCGGAGATGTACTCGCTTCTGCGCATGTTGGAATGGCATTAGCTGCTAAGTGACATTCTATAGTGAATTACTCGGAATTGGACGCTCGTCAATCATCCCTAGAATTCATTCTGATTGGAAGAAACGATGCCCGTCGCTATCATAACTGGTAAGTTGTAGTGAAGTCGTCTAGACGGCTACGTTAATCATGTACATTACAGTTTTTTTTCCTAAAAAATGTGTAGATAAGAGCGCTCTGTGCTGGAGGATTGTACTTAACAGTAGTTCTAATAATTTTCTCTACATATGTTTATCCGGGGTTGCCGTAGCTGAGTGGTTGTCATGCTCGTCGCCGCGCGCTCGAGCTAAGCTCCGCTCTCAACTCTTCCACAATCAATAACGAACGCCCTATGAACCGCCACAGCCAAGCTTTGCAAGGAGACTCGCTTAACCCAGTATTATACGTCGTTCAAGAAGACGAAAAAACGAATTGAATGCCAGAAGTACTGGGATCCATACAGTGAAAAAAGTACTATGAAGACGGACCAATCAAGTGTCTGGAAAGTCTAAAAAAAAGAACATTCGAGTGTACAACACTCTGTGTTCGGTGAAAATTTCACTGGACATAGAGTGTAAAGCGTTCGTCGTCGCTAACTCTTATTGTGGGGACTGGAGCACCCACAGAGATTAGCAAAAGACGAGAAAGGGTAACTGCCCGACTGACGAGATCGCAAGATCGAAACACGTGTATCGGGCTCTATGAGTCAGCCCTCAGTGATAGACCACTGACATGCGTGGCTCAAAAATGATTGCAAGGCATATTGAATTTTGAGCTGTGGTCTTAAGAAAACACTCGAAACGAAAGTTATGACAGTTCTTACTTTTTTGCTCATACGACCCTTGAAATTGTCCTTTTCTTTCCTTTCCTTTCCAATTGTCGAAGAGCGCGCGTATTTGCCCGTCTTTATTTCAAAAATTAAATCGCTATTATTTATGGGATTTTGTGGTGTTAAGAATATTTCATGTTTTATATCTGTATTATGGTAAATCATATATCCAGGATGCTGAGTGATATGCAAAACATTCGACGCGAAGCACGAGTTGAATTCATATATCTTGCCCATAGCAGTGGCCGCGTGTTACCACTACACCATCAACACCACCGCTACGCTATCACGCTTTCGTCGATATGGGGCATCGCAGCTGTTAACAATCAGCCGCCAACGATTTTGATCTATTTTTGAGTATCACTCAACATCTTGAAACTTTTCACATTCACAGTCCTTAGTTTTCCTTTCTGCCCAGTACATTTCTGGTGGTAGGATACGATGTGGTGGGCGCCGTAGCCGAGTGGTAGTGATGCTGGTCGCGGCGCTCCTGGGGCCGATATCCCCCAACACTCCCACGGTGTTATCAACGAGCACCTTATGGAACCACCACAACTAGGCTATCCGTGAGGTTACAGGGAGACGCGCTCATCCCGTAAACTATGGCGCTTAAGAGGAGGACGAAAAAACGAATTGAGTGCTAGAAATATTGGGATCCGCTCATTGAAAGAAGTACTCTGAGAACGGATCAATAAAGTCCCAAAGTGCCAAAGATAAGATGTCCTTTGTGACCACAAGACTGCTGAGCATGAGAAAAGCATGGGGCTTTAGGCAGTTCAGAACCTAAGTTTTCTCTTACCGAGAATTGACTAACTTCTTCAGCGCGTCATCGAGGAATTCGCTCTGCTTTTGCTGGATACTGCTTTGTATTATTCATATAAACCCTTTTTAAACTCTATAAATGAATGTTAAAATAAACGGAAGGTTTTTTGAACACTATTCATGTATTAAAAGATTCCTCACAGGTCCAGAGACTTTCACGCCATGAACAATGTTCAGATTGATTAATAGTTTCCGTTTTTATTTGAGTAATTTCACAAAGTTGGTAGGAGGGGGCTGTGGCCGAGTGGCTAGTGCTACTCGCCGCGGCTTGACGCTGAATTTCATCCCCTACCGCCATCAACGCTCTCCGGCAATCAATAACTATTGCCCCACGGAACGGCTCAGCCTGGCTATCTTCGTGACTGCAAGGAGACATGCTCGACTTCTACGGCGCTCGTTGAGAAGATGAATTTCTCAGGAAAGCAATGAATGCGATGAGGCGTGCAAGATCGACTTTCATCATCGGCTCCAAAGAGAACGGAAATGTCACAACTTCAGCCGATTGAATCTCACTTATCAATTTTGTGGTATTTGCTGAATCATAAAAGAACCTATTTTTGATTAGTGATACCTACTTACTTGGATACTTGGGCAGTCCGTCTTCACGAATTGTGCGGATCCCAGAGTATGGAAATGTGGTGGTTTAGCTGTTTTGTTCCCGAGAGTCCCGAGCTAAGCCTAGCCAGGGCTTCCTCAGGTCGTCACCGCGTTAGAGCAGTCGCCGACACTCGTGGATTAGAGGGCGATTACAACCTTACGACTACTAGCTACCAAGACGGCGGTCATTCCTGGCACACTTTACCCTCAACTGGACTTTCCGAGTGAAAGCGTCGGACTCCTTCTCAGCTTGGGCGGCCTGCGTGGGGTCGAACCCCTGTTGTACTTCGTTATTCGACATCCGAAAACTCCTCTCAGCCACGATGAGGCGGTGAACCATTTGGGAGGAATGATTTGTAATACCGAGGTTATAGGCAAAGTGGTTCTCAAATATAGAGATTTTCCATGATTTCTCATCGTTCACGTTGTTTCCTAATTAGCTCGATGTTTAGGTGCAAGCTCGGGAATCGGTCGTGCCACTGCAATTTTATTTGCCCGAAATCGATATCAGCTGTCATTGAACGGTAGAAACGAGTCCGCACTCAAAGATGTTGTCAAAGAATGCGTCGAACAAGGAATTACTGAAGATGATGTGGGTTTTCATGCTTTGCTCATTTGAGCGAATATCTAGGTTTACAGATCGTCTCTGGCTTAGTGGTCATTGTGTCCAGTGAATTAAACGTACTCAACGGTTCGGACTCGCGCCTAAAGCTCGCCTCGTCTTCTATCCTTTCGGGCTCCGTGAATTGGTGCCAAACTTGTCCGGAGGGATAACACTGGCTTGCTACAACAGTAGGCCACTGCGAGTCTTTCCAAGAACCGGATTGGCATTCAGTCACCTGGAATGATTCTTGGTGAAGTCGAATGCATAGCGCATTTCTAGACGTTTGGTCAACGCCGAGAGCTTTGTCCTGTTTCACCTGAGTTTTCTTGAGTTTTCTGTAATTAAGAGTGATAATTGTTTGTTCAGGTTATGATCAGTTGTGCTGATCTTACCGCTGACAGTGCTCCTAAGTCCATAGTCAGTAATACACTGCAGAAGTTTAATCGAATCGATTCGTTGGTACGGTTTGAAGTGCTTTTTCTTCCTTTCTTATTTCTTTTCATCTATTCTTTTCTCGTATTTAGTCTCAGTAGGTTTTTCTATCGGAGATATCTCATTACTATAAAATTTAGGTGAACGCCGCTGGTGTACTAAGAAGTGGTCAGGTTATCGACTCAGACATATCCGTATACGATGAGTTGTTCAATGTCAACGTTAGATGGTTTGTATTCATTTTATTGAGCTTACTTCTTTAAATAGATCCAGATTCCTTCTAGAGCTGCGTAACTTGTTGTTCTTTTGGATCCACACATGGAGTTTTTTGATGTAATCAAGTCGTCAGGCTTGATGTTTCGATCTTTCCACATTATAGTTCGCTTTTTCAGCCAATTCCTTGTTGAACTAGCTAGTTATTCTTGGCTTACCACACCATCTTTAACTAATTAGTCGTCGTTTGTATCCTGAAATCGAAGACGATAATTCACCAGTTCAGAATATTACCCTAGCCCATAGTATCCTCAAAATGGAAGACATTCAGCCTTATCCGTCTGACACGTGAAGCACTACCTCACATCATCAAATCGAAGGGTACCATTGTAAATGTGAGCAGTATAAATGGCCCTTGCCCCGTAAGTATTTCCTTACGAATACTAAGTTTTGGGGTACCAGTGACGTCATCTTTTGACATTTACAGTTTGCTGGTGTTGCTTACTATTGTATGTCGAAATCGGCAGTGGACCAGTTCACGAAATGTCTGGCCCTTGAGATGGCACCTCATAGTGTACGAGTGAATGCCGTTAAGTAAGGTTTTTTGAGTAAATAAGATCTCTTATTTTCTTTTTTCTATCTTTCCAATCTTTACGTTTTCTTTTAATACTTTGGACATCTGAATGCATCACTAATGTTCCATTACTACGGAGCAGTCAGAGTTCTATTAGTTCGTCTCATAAGTTTCGGTACTAGAGTATCAACTACCAAATTTATCAATCAGAAGTCATGAAAATTGTATGATTTTGGTACCATTCAGTTGCAGATTTTCTTGCGAGCATGTTGGTATACAACTTGCCTACATTTGCTTCAAGATGAAGCTGTCTTGGCAACAAATCTGCTTGCTACTTTTACAAGAGTGACGTGTAGGGGAATTGTTAGTGAAGCGGCGCACAAGACTGCTGGAGCTTCCTGAGGACGGCAAGTCCTACTGATCATCCAGACTGTTCTCTGTTCCCGCTATTTAGAATTTCGTGAACCACTTCCTAGTTGTCCTTTCTGCAATCGTATAATAGCCCCAAGCTCCATCAGTCTTGCGCGCCGCTTTACTAGCATTTTTTCCTACGCACTTTCCTTGGCATAAGTAGCAGCGAATTTATTTTCAAGACAGCTCCATCTTAAAGTGAGTACATGCAAGTTTTATATCAAAATATTCACAAGAAAACGTGCAGTCGAATGTACCAAAATTATGCAATTTTCATTATTTCTGCTCAACAGATTTGTCTTTATTAATCTAGTGCTTAATTCATGGAACGACCTAGTATATTTCATAACAAGAATCATCTTTTCTAGACGATGGTCGAAGTTGCCGCGCTTAGTTTCTCGCAAGCAGTGCGTCATTTTCGTCCCTTCATCATTATCTTCTCCACTTTGGAAAAACCTTTGTGGTTCAAAAGCTAGGCATAGTTTTGAAATCGCCTTTCTCCATATATCGGATAGTTACTTGAATTCTAGTGGCAAACTCTGTCAAATAAGAAAACCTTTATATAATCGTGCAGCGAAAACGGTCTACGTCATTTTGGAAGACTCAAACGGTTTTTGATAGCACAGTCACTTCATTTTGCGCTTTATAGAAGTGTTATGATATAATTATATATCCAAAGATGTTGATTGATATTTAAAACATCCGACCCGAAACAGGAGTTGAACCTAGTTTAACCCAGTGCTCGTATCCACCGTGTCATTTTAACTCTTTCGTGACCTGGACCCACGGCCTCCGCATCCCTATCTGCCAACTCTGGGCGGTCTGCTCCTTCTCCTTCACGTCTCTAACCTCCAGCATTATGCTTCTAGCAGTTATGCGCTGGGATTAAGAGGACGCAGAAGAAGTGGAACAGACTTTCTAGAATTACCTCTTAGAGATGAAGAGACCGTGGATTCACGATACCGAAAGTGTTCACGAGAAGATCGAGTACTTGGCGTGGCTTCATATAAATGAAAGAAATGGTACTGTTATAGTCCGGGCGTCACAATAACGAATTTGCACAAACGAGCTGGTCAGGACGAAAAGACGTATGCTGCTGTAGGTTTATTTGCTCGTTCTTGTTTGACATGCCAAATTATTGCTATCAAGTTCTTCCTGTTGTTTATAGTTTTTGGAGAAGAGTAGGACGACTCATGCACTCGGAAGACCCGCTGAAGCAAGCGAAGTGGCAGAAGCAATTCTTTTCTTGGCTTCTGATAGAAGTTCCTTTACAACTGGGCAGTTACTCAGAGTTGATGGTGGAAGAGGCATCATGCACCCGCGCTGAAAACCTGTTTTATTGCAAACGAAAATCTGAATACTCTCTGCTATACCGGTTTGTCACGGACGTTGTAGTCTTTGAATTAGTGGATATTAGTGTTGCCATCACATGGGACGGATTCTTACTCGATTTCTTCTAATTGTATTCTTTTTGTATGCACATAGTCTCTTGCTTTGCGAAGGCTTGAGGCTGGGTCAAGTCGTCGTCAGTAGGTGTCGTGTTTAAGCCTCCTTCATGTCTTACGATAAAGCATTGTGTAAAAGGAGGATAGCCTTCTTGTAATCAAACTATCATGAATGATAGGTGACGATTCTGGCATTCGCAATAATGTATAACTAGCAAAGATGCGTCCAACTTGAAGCGTTTTCTTTTTGAATGCAATGAGCGGAGCCACGACTACGCGGTCTTCATTGGCTGCTTGGTCATAAGTGATTGGTTATGGCTGAATTCAGTTCTGGTCGTTAGCTGTCGTCTCGACTTCGCCTTTTTCCTCACCCACTCTTGCCTCTTCCACCAGCTACTGGTCATTATTTATCTCATTTTCCGAGATGTTGATTGACTCAGACAGTTGCTGATTACGAATTCATAGCCATGGTCGCCGCATAAGAACTCTATTCGTTTTTCTATGGTGACAGTCGTTGCGAATTCGTGATCAGCAACCGACTGAATCAACCAACATCTCGCAAAACAATAAAAATAATGGCTAGTAGCCGGTGAAGAGGTAGGAATGAGTGATGACAATGGCGAAGTCGAGCAGATCAGTTGACAAGCAGCATCGAATTGTGCTATAAATCATCGTCTTTGACCAGGCAGTCAGTGAGAATCACACAGCAGCGATATCGCTCATTGCAATCAGAGAAAGACGCCTCAAGTTGGACGCTTCTTTAGTAGACGACAAAGTACTGTCAATACCAGAGTCGCCATCAAATTCTCAAGATCGCTTAGGTGCAAGAAGGCTACTTTCCCTTCGAAGCGTCTGATCATAATATATGGGGACACGACGCGCTTCAATCTCAAGCCATCACGTAAGAAGAGACTGTCTGCGTGCAATGAGACAATATTGCCATTTTACGTCATGAATTTGGTACTACTCTGTCGTCCTGATTTGGTTTTTGCAAATAAATTCTCATTTGGTATTAGTTGGCATTTTTTGACGCTTCACGGAATGCGAACTACTTGGAAATTTGTTGTCAGAATTTGCTTACTCCATATTCAAATCGTTTAGGTGCGTGGTAGGCATGGCTGCTGTTGCCATAATAACCGGTATGCATATAACATCCTTACTTTCCTCAGTTTTCTCTATATGTGTCTTATTTAAGGAGCTTCTTCGGGCATAGGAAAGGCCACTGCTATACGTTTTGCTCGTGAAAGATATGCGTTATCGCTGAGCGGTCGAGACGAGGAAGCTCTGGCCGAAACGAGCAAGTTATGTACGGAAGCTGGAGCAGCAGGTGTCAGTACAGTCGAATTACGTAGTACTGTTCCCTCTTATCTGTATCATCTATCCTTCCCACGAGTTCTTGATAATTGCAACACCCCTAGCGAGTTTTTGCCAAAGATTTGTGGTGGTGTGGGGATAGAATTGGTCCACTACTTGGGTGGACGCGATGATCAGAAAACTTTTGTAGGACAGTCAATCGAATTCTTATATAACGACTAGTAGTTTTATTCTTCTCTGAGAGAGACTGGCAAGCTACTCGTGAGTACCCAGCCCTCACGTTTAGAGCCTGGCAAGCTATACGTTGGGTATCGAAGTGCCAGAAACAGCAACAAACAGCGTGGAATCGCACGAGCTGCAGGCAACCGAAATCTTACGTCCGAACTTGCGAAACGCTGCAGAGAAGCGAGAAAAGAAGACCTGAAAGAGAGAAGAGCAGCAGTTATGGCAGAAGCTGCAGAAGCTGGGAAGAACATTCGCAAAGCCCAGCGAGGCTTGCCAACTATAAGACCAAGATGATTGCACTCCGATACCCTGACGGGACACTTACAGCTTCCAGAAGGGCTATGGAGAAAATCATCCACCAATACTACTCGGATCTCTTCGCTAGCTATGTTCTCTTACCGTCATATAAATTGAAAGAGGACGAATATGTCATCCCACCGGTCCTCCCTTCCGAAATCCGACATGCTATATCGTTGGTGAAGAACAGAACAAGACCCGGTCCAGATAGGATCAGACCAGAACATCTGAAGAATATGCCGCCAGTTCTCATCAACACCCTGGCTCGGCTCTTCACTCGCTAGCTGTCAGAATGCAAGGTCCCTATTCAGTGGAAAACCAGGAAGACCGTATTGTTGTCTAAAAAGGGAGACCTTCACGACATAGGCAATTATCGCCCAATCTGCTTGCTGTCCGTTGTCTATAAACTCTTTACTCGAGTCATCCTAGACAGGATTGACAGAACACTGGACGAAGGACAGCCATGCGAACAAGCAGGGTTCCCAAAAGGGTTTCGTACCATAGACCACATCCACACGATTACAAGACTCATTGAAGTTTCACGAGAGTACAAACAACCACTCTGTCTCACTTTTATCGATCTGAAAAAAGCCTTTAATCCAGTGGAAACAGAAGCGGTCATAGAGGCTCTGGATAACCAGGGCGTCCCTACTCGGAACATAATGATCCTTCGTGAGATTTATAAAGATTTCACGACTAAAATATCTCCATTCTACAACAATATCACCATTGACGTAAGAAGAGGGGTTCGATAAGGCGATACAATTTCGCCAAAACTATTCACTGCCACCCTACAAAACGTCATGCGAACATTAGAATGGGACGAAGTGGGAGTGAAAATTGACGGTCGACAATTAAACCATCTTCGTTTTGCTGACAATATCGTTCTCATAACACCAAACATCAGCCAAGCGGAACGAATGTTGACCGATTTCGATAACGCCTGTGGAAAGATTGGTCTTCAACTGAATTTAACGAAAACCATGTTCATGAGGAACGGATGGGTTTCTAATGCCCCATTCACGCTCAACGGAACGACAATCTCCGAATGCTCCAGTACGTCTATCTAGGTCGTGAAATGATGAACTACCTAGCTCCAGAGTTGAGCAGGAGGAAACGAGCGGCTTGGGGAACGTTTAAGAGCATCGAAGATGTAGTGGAGGACAAAGAACATCCAACTCCGTGCCCACCTTTTCGACTCGACAATTATCCCTGCCCTAACGTATGCAGCAGAAACCTGGTCGCTACGTAAGCAAGATGAAAGATCACTTGCCGTTATCGAACGCGCAGTCGAAAGGTCGATGCTAGGAGTATCCCGTATCTCGCCAATGAGAGAAAGGATCCGAAGTTCCGAACTACGTCAACGATCGAAAATCAGAGACGCCGTTCTACACGCCAGGATATCGAAAATAAGGTGGGCCGGACACGTGATGCGCTTCAACGACAACCGATGGACGAGAGCCGTTACCGACTGGATTCCTCGGGACGTCAAGCGCTCTAAAGGAAGACCACTGACCCGTTGGTCCGATTTCTTCACGAAAGCGATAGAAGAAAGATATGATGCTCAGCGAATCTCTAGAGCGAGGAGGACCCACTGGGCTACTCTTACACGCGATAGGGAAAAATGGAAGAGTTGCTGGTACCCGCTCGAGTCACTCGACGATCAACGGGACGACAGGTGATACAGTGATAGTTTTTTTCTATCCTTTGTATCTGTTCAAAGTATGTAGCTGCCTCATCGTGGGCTAGCTCTCATAACTGATAAAAAACGCATTTTTTTAAGGTCAGTGTCACTGCTGGTGATCTCTGCATTCTTTCAAATGCACAGAAACTTCTCGAGAATACCGTTAAGCAGTATCATCACGTTCACACCCTGGTAAGGGCACTTTTCCATTGTTAATTGAATGACATTGAATTCTCGAGCTATGACGCAGTGCATTCATTTGTGATTGAAATGAATCCCTTTCAAATGATATTGCAAAATCAGATCAACGCTGCAGGGATATTGGTCAGCGGGAACGTCATCGATGCTGATTTAGACTTATATGATCGTCAAATGGACGTCAATGTAAGAAGGTAATCGGCATTTTATAGAACCTCTCCAGCACTTAGATTGACTTCATTGCTTTCCTTTTTAGCGTCATCCAACTAACAAGGCTTGTCCTTCCTCACCTAATAAAGTCGAAAGGAACGATTGTTAATGTGTCAAGCATCACAGGACCGTGCCCTGTATGTTCCCTCATCTACAACTGTTTTAGAGGGTTTTTTTTTCATCTACTCCCTCGACAATTCCGTTGGCCTAGTTTGCATTGATTGTTAATGTAAGCTGATTAAATTTGATGTGGTTTCAGTTTGCTGGAGTCACCTACTATTGCATGTCGAAAGCAGCCCTAGATCAGTTCACGAAATGTTTAGCTCTTGAGATGGCACCCCATGGGGTGCGCGTTAATTCGGTGAAGTACGTTCTTTCTTTTGTTCTTGTCCCTATGCTTTTTGTGGACTGCATTATTCTTAGGTTGACTGACCTTTTGGGCCACGCAGGATGTTTCTAGGACCATTCCTGATTACTGGGTTGTCCCACATCTTCTTCCACGTTTTGACACTTTTGTCAAATCAATTGTTATAAATCTAAAGAAGTCAACTAATCAATGGTGCAGTCACCATCATGATCTGTGATATGCAATCATTTGCTGGGCAAAGATTCGATGCTTCCTCTAGAAAGAAAGAGGCTGGGGATCAGAAAATTCGGTGAAGGGTTTTGAACTGGCTAGTGCCTTTAGGTTTTTGCTCCCAGTTGCTGCTTCAGAGCGCGAGAGAGATGCTATTTATATAGAACAATATTAGGGCTATACGGTAGACGTGGTACTGTGGTCCAGCCCATTTTCTCCACAAAGTGGCGATTCGACTTTGGAATGTGAGATGATGTGTCAGTTCAGGAGGTGTCCGTTCATCGAGACATCAGCTTGCGGTAGCCCATTTTATTTAGATGGCGAACGATGGTGTCACGGCCGTATCCTAATGTTACAGAAACATTTCCGAACCTACCACAACCTTTCGGCATTCGTCCGTTCTGACATAGAATACAACCCAACAAGACATTAATGGAAAAGAAATCATGAGACAGCTTATAGTACTATGTTCACTTCCGAGCTTCTGAGAAAATAGTCGCAGTTTGCAAAATTTCGCTTACGACAGCAAAATAGATGATTTCAATTTTAGCCCGGGTCTTATAGTAACTAATGTGCACAGGAGAGCAGGGATGGATGAAACAAGTTATAAAGCGGTAGGCGTGGATAGATTCTTACATATTTTCCCACTTTACTGTAAAATATCGGAATTTCTTTTCTTTTTTTTCAGTTCTTAGAAAAAGGAAAAGTTACACATGCTCTTGGACGTGTAGGAGAGGCCTCCGAAGTGGCTGAGGCCATCCTATTTCTTGCTTCGGGAAAGAGTTCGTTCACTACAGGCGAACTGTTAAGAGTTGATGGTGGAAGAGGACTGATGCATCCACGTTAACCTCAACTCCTCTGTTTTTTTTTATTCATATTTCAGTTCTGTTCTTTGTACTATACAGTATCCTTCCTACACTTACATTTTCTGAATCTCAAACTGAATCATATTGCAATGACAACGCAGGATACTCATTTACATAAATGATTATTTTAGTATGAATAAAGAGTAATGACTTGGAGATAAGTGTTCTAACGTAGTTTATGGACAGTAATATTTTCCTTCCACTTTATCTCTAAGAGCCTAGATTTTCCAATATCAAATTTACGAGCATTTCAACAGCAGAACAGAACGCCTGATATGGTACACCGCTAAATTCTGCGTTATCACAAGTGTCAACTTTCATCACGAATAGACGCATGCGTGATCATATATACATTGTATACAGAATTACGTCCTCCTTAACACATATACACTATTCGATGGAGACTATATACTATACAATACTACTACCATACCATATACTTGGATACTTCATACTTGGATTTTACAGTGTTATTTTCGTGCATGTGGAAAATCCTTCGAAAAAAAAGCGTTTCGTGCTCAGGCTTAAAGCTTCAGTAGTCAATCGATAGCTTAAATCACGATAATTTCCAATGAGGACGCCGTGGCCGAGTGGTTGTGATGTTGATCACGGCACGCGTGGAGCCGAGCTTCAGTCCACCTCCTCCCCTCTCTCTAATTCTCTCCGGCAGTCAACAACAAGGTCCCATGGAACGCCGCAGCAAGGCTATCCTAGAGATTGCAAGCAGACTCGCTCAACCAGTATTCTACGCCGTTCAAGAAGAAGAAAAACGATTTGAACGTAACTACTGGGATCCGCATAGTAAAAAAAAAAACCACTGTGATCACGGATCAAATGAAGTGCTAAGAAAAATCAATGATGTGCATCATTTTTGAAGTAGCTCATTTATCACGCAAAGTAGAAACAAAATTACGTTTCACACTCGAGCATTTTTGGCCCGATAGAGCATTTCCCTCAGAATTTTAACAAGTATTCGATACCTCAAATCTTGACAACTTCAGCGGTGTAATTGGTTTTTGAAAAGAACCTCTTATTGCTCGTAGCAGCCTAAAGAAGATTGTGTTTTGCAAATTTGGATTGTCTTCGTCTTCCACACCATCTTTCGACGCCTTGAGAAAAACATGCTTGTGATTCCTTCTGCTGATTTTTAGTAATGATTCAATAGCTAAAGTCACAGGAGTATTGAAAATGTACTTTATTCTTGGAATGGTCTTTTCATTGCTCGGTAGCGCCAAAAATTATGTCTCACACTCGATCATTCATCAATGGACAGAGGTTTTCCTCCAAATTTTGGGTAATTTTTCAATAGCTTAAATCTTGACAATTTCACCGTCTACTTGGTTTTTCGTAAAGATCTCTTATGTTGTTCCGCTGCCGTCTAAAGAAGATTGACTTGCACAATGCTCCGGTATGTGCATGGGATCGACGGCGCACACGAGTTGCGAAATCCCATTCACATACCGGAGCAAAGAATGGGCGTCGTGCGATTCCCAATTCTGTTCTGGCTGTTACAGCGCAATAAGCAGTAACCTTACAGAAAACCAAGTATATGGTTATGATTGTAGAGATTTGAATTATCGATTGATTACTGAAAGTCGGGTGAAAGAGCTTTGTCCAGCGTAAACGCTCGAGTGTAGAACATAATTTTTTTTTGCTGTTATAGCACATCAAAATAGGTTTTTCAAGAATGAAGTACACCATTAAAAGTTTTGTGACACCCACAACTGATTACCAAAAAGAGAACTTGGAAAACGCGTTTTTCTCAAGGGGTCGAAATCGAGTGCGGATAAAGGAGAGGACCCTACTCTCACTGGTGATTGTATTCGGTTCGGAAACAGATACCATACCAGTTGCTGAGTATGATTAATGGTACCAATTCTATATAATTCCAAAAAAGAATGATTTAAGCTTAAACGGGGTTGATACGCCAGGGTCATACACCGGTGTTTCGGAGGTTCGTCCTCCTCGTCAGTGACCCTCGCCCCACATTCAGCCCTGCATTGAAGCAAGGAGGGAGGCGTATGTGGTGATGGAACAGTGTACAATGACACTGGTCCATCACCACCTCTCAGTCGATAGATTTTTTTTTTGCTGTTACTACTGGTACTAATTCTACAGATAAAAAGCTTATGGAAAGCTGCAAGACGAACTGATAGTAGACCTCAGTGAGTTGATAATTTCTTAACCGACATCATGAATACATCACATCATCAATGTCAACGATATTCCATGACGAAACGTACTGAACTCTTCTCTTAAAAGAATGTGTGATCTCCCGAGACTATGGCTTTTGGTATGTAATCACATTCGATCGAAAGCCATAAAAGAGCAAGTTTGAATAGCGGCAAAATAGAAGCGATCGGTTTAATTTGAACTATCAGGGAAATGATTTCTTCTGATCCGAACTGGTTTTCTTTGCGGAATCATTTCATTTAATTTAATACTTACTTACCGGACGGTCATGCAAAGAAACATCGGCGATGAAGTAAGCTAGCATAGTGATGATCTCGTTCAAGAGGACTGCTACTCATGAAAGAATTCCACACTTGGCTTGAAGTGTTGCAGAGTGCTTTCAAAAACCGTTCATATAAGTGGATCATTGAATGTGCCAACTGTGAGGTGAAGACTACACGAGAAGAAGCTCTCAAGGTAAGAATTCAGCTTCTCAAACTTCATCGGTAACGCCAGAAAATCTAATCCACATGAGGGGTGCAGGTAAAGTAACTAAGTAGATGTAGAGGTACTGTGTAGATGCCTTCCAGTGGAAGACCCATCAGCGGTAATCCACATGAGAAAATCAAACGTCCCATCGTTCCAGGATCACAAAGTGGTATCACATTTTTCATGGAAAAAAGTTTCCTTGATTTGCAACTAAAAGTGACTAGCTGAAATAAAAAGTTGGGAAAGCTCTCGCAGAGCTATCCAGGAAATACAAGGGAAACCGATCCAATCAGCTTGTAAAGAAGCCAAAATTCTCAAAAAGCAACTGGTAGTAGGTACAAATCTCAACACCGGAATCCGAACTTCTCTGTTGATGACCGACTCAAGACATCGGACCAACAGAAGGAATCGCTGAATTAGGAGATCACCGGAGAAAGTGAATATGAATCGTCATATCAATGATATGAGAAAGAAATTCATGTAGGATATATACCGAGAATTTAGAATTTTTTTTAGGGTGAAGTTGTGGCTGCAGCTGGACGATTGTGGCACACACGGCATTTTCGGTGCACAGAATGCCAGGTCAAAGTTAGACTTAGTTGTCCGAAATTTTTTTCCCTCAAAGAACCACATAATCAGCGGACATATCTGACGGCAATCTGCTTCCAGCTATCATAAATCTGAGAAATTGTTACCACTTGACTCAAATAAATCTTTTTCGCAAACTCAAGCTGGAACATTTTTGAAACGTGGAGAATTCAGGCGACACTTTCGAATAATGAATTCTACACATCAGGCACTAATGTCATTTGTCTGGATTGTTATCTCGATGATGTCAATATGAAATGTGCAGGTGCGGTCAATTTAGCTGATTTTTTCATCAAAACAATGCGGTTCGGTGGAAATATGACAGTAGGGCTTGTGAGAGACATCTGACGCACAGCAAGCGCAGGTCTTCATATTGATTGATATTGATCGTTTTAGAGTGCAATCGAACACTATATGAAAAATATCTCTCAGTGAATGGACAATACTTGCACCACGACTGTTTTGTGTGCGCACGATGTAAAAATCCAATGCCAGGTTAGATTTTGAATCAAATGGCACAGTCTTCGGCGTAGTAGTTGTCAACGGATCAGTGGGAAACCCATGAGACGGCGATTATTTTCCCATAGCTTGCGTTGTACATTGAACTTCAAGCATGCGGTCCGTTCTATTTGAGCTACTTGAAACCGTTAGGGCAAGCGTTACGTCAGTTCATTGATTGACTCAGAATGAGACCAAACTCACCGTTATTATATCATCCACCGCGTAGGTTTCTATTCGTTAAAATTCGCAAGGTAATCGAGAGCTAGCGAGTGAGTATCTCACTCTTTAGACACTGCGGCTTTTTTGGCTCCCGGATGCTTGTGACGCCACAAAGTGTGCCTGGCCGCGTGAGCTTCAGTGGTATCGTATAGTGAGTGATATGTGATACTTACTAAATTCCCGTCAGAGCACACATGGCGCAGTGCTTAGAGGTGCTTTGCGTCCCACTTTAGGTCAATGATTCGCTCTCGCGCTTATGGATCACCAAGCCAACCATCCCTCCGGGATCAGAAAACTGGCACCGGGCTGTTCTCAGACTGTTTGGGAAGATAAGCAACATTGGCTCGATACAGCGGGAGATTACCGGGAGTCTGCAAAGGCTGGATATGCATTCAGTCGTTTTAGACAAAGTAAAAAATTGAATACGAATGCATGGCGCATCCCTCAGGGATTGACCAACGGTCAGAGCTTTATCATCTATCACTCTTGAAGTCCCGTCATCGAGGGTAAAATCCTTCTAAACTCTTATTATATCAAATAAATAACAGATTTTTACTGGTGGTCGCTCTAATCTTCGTAAGTCGTCCGAATAGGACGGTCACGCATGTACCGTTCACCCTACACTCCGTAGTGAAAAGGTTCAAAGTTATTCGTTGTCAACGAATCTGCCATCAACTCACATTAGCTCCAAAGGAGTGAAAGTGTAAGTGAACGTCGTGAAAGCACAGTACTTCTTAATTCTAATGCGACTGGTAATTAGTACTTTGGTTGAATGGAAAGTCGTAGTAGAATGTTGACTTTTTTTCTACCAAAGAAAGATGATAATACGCGCTAGAACTTCTGTAAGCCACAAAAACTTGTCTCAGAATCCTGCAGATATGGAAGTCTATCGATAAAGTGTTATGTTTCCAATTTCAGGGGGACAATATCTCATTCATGAGGGGAAGTATTACGATGAAGAGTGTTATTATCATGTGAAGTATCGTCTTAATCCACAGAAATGACTTCAATAAAGAGTGATGACTACTGCTTTGATAGTAGAATCATTTTAGGAATTTCCGCAACTGTCCAATTTGCTAGTGCGCAGTGGCGCCTGTAGCATTTTGGTCAGAAGTAAACTGTAACAATAAGTAGTAATTAGTTCGATCTCTAGTTTTGGGGCGAAGTAAGCTTTCCATCACCCCTGGTTCAGTAAACGGGTGCCAGACTTGTATGGGAGGATAAAACACTGACCTGATAGATCAGTGAGCTCCACAAATGATTTCATGTACCAAATATGCATTCGATTACCAGACTTGTGTGCCATAGAGTTAGCGATTCTACTTAATACATCAGATAATGTATAAATCATTGAGTACTTTTCCACATTTTTTTCATTTGTAACTTCTTTCTTCGCTCTTCGCCTCAAACATCGAAACAGTCTTTGGTTTTTTTCAGTTATTCAGGGAGAAATGAATTTTCGAGCCCATTCGCTGGACAGAAGCTTTTCATAAGATTATTAGTAATGATTCGAAAACTTATGGCTGACACGGTACCCAGCCATTTTTCGAAAGACCCTCTTATAACGCAGTAAGATTCAGTTTAGCTTACTTGGATACTTGGACAGTCCGTCTTCACTAGTTGTGCGGACCACAGCACATATTCCATTCGTTGTCTTGCTTCGCAATAGTCGTCCATGGCGGTGATCTAATCTGAGCATGGCAGCTGGTGCGAGTGTCATACCGTGACCTGTAACATGTCGGTTGTTGCGAGTACAGCTGATTGATTCTTTCTATGAAAGCGTTCACCCAACGTGTAGGTGAATGTCTTTGAGGATGAGTACGAAACTATAGGCCGAGAAATCTCCGTGAAATGGAAAAAAATTCTCGAATAGATAATGAAAATTCACACAATGATGCGATGCTCGTGGCAATCAGCCTTAATCTCCCTGCCACAGTGCATTAAAAAAGCTTTTTCAAAATTTCCTGAATTTTCTTCTTTGAAACCCTTCGTTTCTTGTGTTTTTCTAAGATCACGCTTAAATTTCAACATATCTTGTTATTAATATCGTAGTAAAACACTGTAAGTTCAATGATAATCTCGCTTGACATACAGTGTAAAATGTTCGTCGTCGCCTACTCCAAGTATAGGGGACTGAGCGCCCCGAGAGGATTGGCTAAAGACAAAGGGTGACTGCCTGACTGATGAGACCGCCAAGGTCGAATTACATCAATCGGGCTCTATGAGTCAGCCCATTTAACAGACCACACGACATGCTGGTTCAAATAATAACGACAAGATATGTTGAAATTTGAGGTGGTCTTAAGAAAACAGTCGAAGCGAAAGGTATCAATGAAGAAAAATCGAGAATTTCTGGAACAGCTTTTGTGCGACGCTGTGGCAGGGCAGTTAAGGCTCATTTTCACGTGTATCCCGTCATTGTGCGAATTTTCGTTATCTATTTCAAAATTTTTTTCCATTTCACGGAGACTTCTAGGTCTTTAGTATAGGATCTGTGGAGCAAACTTTGCTCTAGTGATTTCAGAGAGCAAGAACAATGTTTGAATTACCGAAATTTACGGTATCGAGTGATTTCTTGGAATTCAACGGAAGAAATTCGTTCTGCAAGAAATACGTACAGAGGGGACACAAATATGCTCTTTGCTACATCACTGTAAGGAAAACCTTTCCAAAAAGGAGTCACATTTCTGAGTTATTCGAGACTGGCTGTAGAAAGATTATTTAGACTCTAAAGAAAGAGTTTCGTACTGTGAAACATACGAGCGATAACTCGCGAAAGAGAAAGGTAAAAAACTTGCAGCCCTAGTGAAAGAACGATGTATTTTTGTGCTTTCGGGCTGTAATAAAACCTCACTGAAAAATCAATACTGTTTCATTTAGATTGAAGGCTTCGAATAATTACTGAAAGTTCATCGTCTAGTCCGTGTTTAGCGTTGAATTCTTTAAAAATTCATTTGGATAACAGAAAAAACTATGAACTTAATTATTCTCCACAATATCCATGCAATAGTGTGTATATGTTATGAAGAACGTAACCTTTTACATGCAATCTATACATACGCGTCAGTGTGTAAATCCGTGATAGCTATTAGCTGAGACCGTGTTAACGCAGAATGACAAACTCGCGTGCAATACGACGCTACAACTCCTCTACAGCGCACGAGAGAAAATTCGCTGAACGCGGCCGCAGGGTCGCGGCGCTCTCGCTTCAGTGTGTCGGGCTACCCCCGCACACCAAAGAAGAAGTGAAGCTGCCATTTGAACCGCCCTCCCGAAATGTATGTGTGGGAGGGCAGCAGTAGGATCACAAAGGTCCACATGCATAGTGGGGACGTGACCCCTCCTTGCCTATAAGCCCCCTTTTAATCAAATAATAGCAGATTTCTTAGAACATCACAATAACGCAACATGATGACATTCAAGCAAAACTTCGAGCCTGAGAAGGCTTCGAACCCGCAGTCACCTTTCTTGGGTCTTACTAAAATTCCCCATTGGCCATAAAGTTCTCGCTTTGCTTTTTCTTAGCCGTATTCTCACCACTCCCAGCCGTATTAACACCTTAATAGAAACGTTAAAGATAGCACTTGGTACGTCGGACAATGTCTGCGAATGTCTCTGCTTGCGTTTATATACACCAACTCCTGGTTCAAAAATCCTAGAAATTGTTGACCAAAAACAACCTAAATACACTGCTATGCAGTGTCTCCCATGCATAACATGTAGAAAACGTGAGAAGAATGGTCTTTATGATAGGCTTTTGCTTAACAATCTTGTTCTTCTATGTGTCTGTGCTCTATGCGAGCCTAGTGGTGCATTCTATTTAGCCTGGACCTTGCCAATTAGATGTTGTATCGTGTGTGTAGAAAGTGGCCCTCCGATTTCGTTAGTGTATTGCCACACGATCTACAAAAGATTAGGTGAACTGTACCCGTACTCATGCAATCATATTCTTTACCTTTAGAGCGTTTTGTGCACACCTGCGCTTTATAAGGATCATGTAAGCGATTGCGAATTAACTGGTGTCTCAGAGTATGATGGTATTTCAGTTCATTCCAAAAATCCCGACATGAATCGTAAAGATGAGTGCCTCCTAATTACGCATAATTTCGCGCCATATCTTGAATCGATTTTTGCGGATCTGAGCCACAACTCGTCCATGTAAGACTCAGTGCGGCCGGTCTACATATTTAGTGGATAACATAACAAGTTTTTAGATCGCGTTATGACACTCGCAGCAGCCACCATGCTCAAATTAGACTACCGTCATGAACGAATCGATTGCAAGAAGTGCTGGGATCCACCAATCAAAAAATTATGATGGCGGGTCATGTAAATAAATAAATAAATGAGTGCAACGAGACTGTCCTATCCGTTTCGTCGATGTATAGTGCATTTATTCAAACATCAGACCTTTTGGCCGGTTCACTTACTTTAGAGCCTGGATGGATCTGGTTTTCTACGACGTAATCAGACGATCTCCTCCATTGCTCAATAGAAAAATCGTCACACCCGGCTTTAAATCACGCCAATAGCAGAATATATATTCGAATACTAACCAAACTTATGAGTCTTCCACCGAATTGTCCAAGTGAAGATCAACGGAACAGAGTCCACATAACTGTGACCGCACCTCTCGTATCGGAATAACAGTATTATGTTGTGTCGTGTCCCACATAACTGCAAAGCATTCCGCTCAGCAGTTCATGCCCGAGGTAAAGCGCAGCCTAGAATACTTCCAAAATCTTACCCATTAAGGATTTATATTCTAATACCAGGATTGCGACTTCAACTCTAAATCCTCCTCATTACGTGTCTAGGTTCTATGACAGACTAGTGGTTCATTTAGTTAAGATTTGAGCTTGACGAGTAAGTGTTTTTCAAGGTGTACACAGAGTGGTCTACCCGTTTTGGCTATGTATTTGCGCCGTACGCATTACAAGAGATCAAGTAAACTGTACCCATACTTGCACAATCACGGTCTTTACCGTAAGGGCATATTTTGCACTCTTCCGTTGTGTGTAGATGGTTACCTAGCATTTTGTGGTTAACAATGATAGAAACTCCACTATACTCCGAGACGCCAGCTGGTTAACATCCGCCTATATGGTCCTCTATTTATAACGCAAAAATGCATAAAATACTTTATTGGTGATGACTGTGATTGCATAAGTGCGGGTACAGCTTACCTAATCTCTTGTAGAGCAATGTGGAGCAAGTACATTGACGAAACCGGCAAGCCATACCCTGCATTCATAAAACAACACCTAATCGGCAAGTTCCACGCTAAATTAGATACACCACTAGACTCGTATGGGACATGGACGCAAACATTTTGAAGCCAAAGTTCAACCATAAAGACTGTCCTTCTCACATTTCCTTTAATTATGTATAGGCACCACTGCATAGTCCTATGCACGTACTAAGAGCGTGGCTAAATAATACTATCATATTCAAACCAAGATTTGGTTTATATAAGCAAGCAGGTAGACTGAAGACAGTGTACGACCTAGTAGCCTAGTAGTAGTAGTAGCCCTGTAGCTCTGCCCGTCCGTAACATTAGGGTGTGAATGCGGCTGAGAGTAAAGAGAATACGGCTGAGAAAAAAACGGAAAGAGAAAATCGATAGGCTGTGTAAGTGGGGATAGCCAATAAAACCCAGGAGATGTGATTGCGGGTTCGAATCCGTATCAGCCTCCAAGTTTTGCTTGCATCTCATCCTTTTGTGGCAACCGTGATGTCCTAATAATACGCTATTGTTTCATTCAGAAAGGATTTTACCAAGGAAAGGCTACCTCTGACAATATGAAAATGTTATGTACTAAGCATTTTGACGAATTTACAGCATTCATGTGATGTTAATTCTTCTTACAAATTTTAGCTGACCCTGGTCTGTGCACCACGTATTCCGCGTTCATCAATGAATTTAATTGGCGGGGCAGATTCGTAGGGTTCAAACGATCCTTGAGAGCATCACTGCCCACAAGGAGTGTCGTGATCATACTGCGGCCTTCCCTCACAAAAATTTTGGGAAAGCATTCAAACCGTGTTTATCTCTTCTCCAGCGGTGGCCCCCGAGGCGCCTACGCCGGAGCGACGCCCATGCGACACTCAGTGGAAGCTCCTCAGTGCCTTTTAGAGGTGCTGAGGTGTCGTATTACACCCGAGCTTGTTATTCTGCACTCATTCAAAAGCTCAAATCTAAATGAGCAAGTATTAGTTTTTCAAAGAGGTCTTATTACAGGGTTGGAGCACAGAAATACACCTTTATTTCAAAGTGACTGCAAGAATTTTTTTGCGCTTTTGCTAGTTATCTCTTGTATGTTTATTACTGCATAACTTCCGTTAGAGTGTGAATAATCGTTCTCTTCCCAGTCTCGAGCAACTCAGAAATGTGTCTGTTTTTTAAAAAGTTTTTTTCACAGCACTGTAGCGGACAAAAATATTTGTGTTCTCCACATGCGTATCGCTTTGGACGGAACTCTTCTCATGAATTACAAGTATTCATTCGAAAGCGTAAATCTTGGAACTTGAAACAAAGTCCTTGTTTTGTGAAAAAGTAGCGGAACAATGTTTCTTTTGGGACCCTATACTGAATACCTAAAAATCTTAGAGAAGTTGAAAAAAAATTCTTAAATTGATAACGAATATTCGAACGATGTCGCTACGCCTGTTTAAATCAGCGTTATTTTTTCTGCTACAATGCTGTAAAAAGCTTCCGAAAAACTAAATTTTCAACTCACCGATATACACAGTATATGAGTGTCGCCCATGACTTAGTTATTCATTGTTTACTTACTTTATATAGCAAGATTTCTGCTAATCTTAGTTATCTTTACTAGAAAGCAGAAATGGCAATAGTAGCAATACTTTGAGGATGTGATGATCCGATTGTGAAGTCATCTGCTTGGATTCTTCTTCCATGCCCCTTCAACTTCATGGAACCATCCAAATTGTTCGTTGAAGTTAATGCGGATATTGTCGTGACTACTTGTGGGCAAAGCTAAACTGGTGGTACAGTTGTCTGAGAATCATCAAGCTCGGTTCCTGGTTCGCCAGCACTTGACGACAGTTCATCTTCCGAGGCATTAATAAGTTGATCTTCGTTGTTCATTTTTGTTGGACGTCCTGAACGAGGCTTGCTTTTGAGGTCAAGATCTCTGGCATCAAAACGTTGAAACCAGCATTCAGCAGCAGATTTGCTTGTTTTGTCTTTCTCTTCAACTTCGTTGATTTCATCCATTGCAGCTCGCTTTGGAAAGATCCTTTCTCCAATCGTGACGCAGTGAAACGCGAACATCGATTGTGTCGTTGAAGATGATGGGTCAAGCTTGTAGCCAATTGAGAATAGAAACGAATAAAATCTAGGCCTCAGTGGAAAAATCCAACATAAGAAATGGTAATGTTTCCTTGATATGCAAAGGAGTTACCTCACGCTTATTGAAATGCCCCAGAGTAATCCTTCCGACCGTAGTAAAAGGATGATGTTGAGTAAATCAGCTATAGTGCGCTCTTAACATGTGACGTCGTGTTTTGCGTGTGCAAAAGTCTTCGTAACAGTCATCACAATCAGAAAATCATATACATGATAGAATCGAATATGTCGTCCGCCGACATGATTCAGAAAATGAAACATTCGCATGGTGTCTTACGAATGTAGCATGTTTGAAAAAGAAATCGTGCGGCCTTAAAACTGCCTATCGAAGACCGATATGTGGTCTTCGCTTACGATACACGGAGAGAAAAACTGAATGCAGTATCGTGTTGTTAACCTACGGAATTTCAGGCATGTTTGAACAAGCTTTTATTACGATTTCCCAATTTTTGCATGTGAATGACGTAACAGGGATTCGTTCAAGCGACATAAACACCTTCTCGAAGTGGAACTATTCAGATTCTTCGCGTTCTAATGAATTAGAACAAACCCAGAGTTATGAACGGTTTGCAAGGTTAGCCCGATGTTACCCTGGACAAAGAAAACAAGAAGAATCGGCACCTTTCAAAAGCAGATGCTGCTGCTTCTGTGCAAATAATACACCTGGATACTAAGACGGTCCGTCTCCACGATTTTTTCAGACTCCAGCAAATGAAAATGTGCTGGTTTAGCTGTGCGGTTTCTAAAGTCGCCAGGTAGGCTTATCCGGGCTTTCGCAGATCGATATCATATTGAAGCATCGCCGGCTACTATGGATCAGAGGGAATTTACCACCTTACGATTAGGAGCTATCAAAACGGCGGTCATTTGTGGTATAGCTCAATCTAAGCTAGATTTTCCGGATAGAAACGTCGGACCCTTTCTCAACATAGGTGGCATTGATGAGGGCGAAGGGTGAGAGGGGAAGGCGGGGTGGGGGGATGGGGGGGGGGCGGGGTTACTGAATCCCCACTCCCAATGTACTTCGCAGTCCGACACCCAGGAACATCTCCCAGCCACGATGAAGCTGTAGACGATTTTGGTGGTGTTAATAATATGTGTAAGCAAAACTCTAAAAATTCATTCCTAGTTGCCAGAATGTCATGTGGCCTGAGTGTGGTATTGCTTCTGAGCAGCGGTATTTGCGTCTTACCTTTGCGACAAATTAGCTAATAGCGTGAATCTGCCGTTCTTTGATACTAGTGATATGCACCAAATCTAATCTCCTCTTTTTCAGGAAAATGGTACGTTCCTCTCTACATGTATTACTACTATTTTCGGAATTTTTAGAATAACTTACTGTTCCATCGCACTTGTAAGTAATGCATTTCAACCTATAATCGCCTAGTGATAAATTCCTGTCCATTTTCGGAAAAAGCTCTTACTTAAAGGTAATGTAACAAATCGACTGAATGTTTTGTGACAGACTTTGTGCCGCGTAAAATTTATACGTGTGATTTCTTATCTAGGAGTCATGCCATACTTTTGAAAATGACGAGTGATTGTAAAACGAATACTATATAAGAAGAGTTGCAAATAATCTTATGTTCTGACTTATGCTCAAGATTTTTGAATTATGTGGAAATTCTAAACCTTACGCTGATGTCAAACCTGCGCTTCGCTCTAGCCAGGCTTACGTGGTAACTGCTACACTGTCGAAGCTGCCAGCCAGTATCTAGCCCAATTCTGTCAGGTAAATATCCGCATGAGAAACGACGAATTACGCTTCACAAGCAACCAAATTATCTCATTAAATAGAATTAAATTGATCGGAGTCAATGACATGTGTCTTGCCGTCGCTCATATGACTCATTCAGGTATGTCTCATAATCTCAAGTATTTCCTCTATCCGCTTCCTGTTGCACAAACTCGACGGGGTTGAGATCGTGTGCGGTGTGCCGCTGTAAGTTAGAGATTCATCATCTTCACTGATATTTGAATACATGCCAACGTAGTTTCCATATTTGAGCACTTTTACCCTGAATCAAAGTGGAGCTTGTTGGGATAATTCTGGTTGTCAAGTTGGTATTATGAAGCGACCATCTTACGTCGGAGGTGACGACGAAAGGATAAGATAAAATCAGTCAAATTAAAGAAAAAGATCCTTTCATTTTTATTTGGGCCAACTTGTCATGTGGTCTGGTAAGGGCTCTTGTACAACCCGATACACGTGTTTCGTCCTTACAGACTCGTCAGTCGGACAAGTTGGCTTAAATAATAATGAAAGGATCTATTAAAATTTGAGTGTAGTCTAAATAAAGCACTCGAATAAAGGTATAATTGAGGACAAAGAGTTAAGAGACAAGTTTGGAGCTCAATTTTTATCAAGAACCCACTCGGCTAAACGGAATGCTTTCCGATGTAAACTGCACTGCACTAGCATAAAATCAAGTAAGCTGTACTACAAGGTGGCAAAACCATCATTTTTTCTAAAATGGTAGTTTTGAAGAATTTCCTCAACTTCTTAGAGATTGGAAAGCACGTTTTCACAACTTGGTTTGTACTCAACGTTCAACCTGCATATCCTTCTGACCATTCTTTATACTTTAGAAAGCTAATGTAAGAATATGTTGGTCGTTCATCATTTGCACTATTGTGGATTCCTAGTCATTTCTAAATCAAGGAGATGTGATGAAGTGAATTTTCATTCCATGGTCTGGTGAGTGACGCTCTCAAATTGTGGAATTTTAAGACAAAATCAATTCAACTGTAAAACTGAATCATTATTCCATATCAACGCAAAAGGCATGCTCGATGAACACCAACGACATCTCCCGTTATAAAAGATGTCGTTATCTTCTAAAATACCCGCTTGATGAATGCATCTGGTTATGCTGCTCAAATCCATCTTATTAATATCGTCGAGCCATGAAATCAAGATACGTTCAAAAATCAAAAATTTCTTTCTTGCTCATATTTTCTCTCCCGAACTTAGACCCGTATTGAGAACAGTGGAAAGATATTTTCAAGCAAAGTAAGAGCAGTACCACTCTTTGGTATCCTGTCACTATTTTCGAGTAAAGGAGCACTGTTTTTCTTTTTTTCGAGACCTCAACGTAATCAAAATCAAAAGGGTTTCTCTGGGTAACCGAGCTCCTCTGCTTCTTATGCTGAAGAGACCTCAATTTTTTCGCATTTGGGATCGCGACAAAGTGTAATTATAGAATTCGAGTCAGAATTTCATGCTAATGAATGCTGTACTGTCCCTCCTGTTCCTCTTTGCAACTGTCACCTAGTCGCTGGCAAGCACTTGGCGCCCGATTATGCACCTAGTTAAGGAATTGCAGGCGTTCGCATAGTTGACAATCCAGTCCGGTTCACCGGCAGTGTTCATGGAGGAGTCAAACTCAGTCCTCCTTGTTTATAGCAGTTTATTGATTGCAGGGATTTATCTAATCAAATACAAAGTAGTTCTCTGCCTCATTAGTACACATTCAATCCTTATAAGGCAAATAAATATCTGTGTTGTTTGCTGCAGACTCCTTTACTCGAGTAAAAGCACTTTCAGTCTTCCTATACGCAATATATGATTGAAATCAAACAAATGGCAAATGGGTCGTGAATGAAGCAGACAGACACCCACGAGTATTCGGTAAAATCTAGGCATCGTACTTTCATACAATAGATTATTATTAATCACCATAGATGCAAATTTACCATAATTCTGATTAGCTCGGTTGAATTATTCTCAAAAAAACGGCTCGTCAACTACTGTAAAAGAAAACTAAGTCTCAGATACAACAATGGAGAACGTACCAAGATCACAGATCTCTCTTTCAAAAATTTATCGCGTTATGCTTTTAAGAATTTTCGGTCTTTGATGGAAGGCAGTGCGCACTTCCAGAAGTTGCATAACAACACATTTATTGATTTTGGAAGAAATCTTAGAAACAAATGTTATTTCGGTAACGGATCCATATCATAGGTACGGAAAACCTCTCAAAAGTTCCTCACTGACACTTAATATGACATATAAGGGAAGGACACATGACAAATATCCGCATGTAAAGAACCAAGAGCACTTAGAAACCTGGAGTCTTTGTGAACCTGGAATATGGAAAGAGAGTTTCAGGCTGCTTCGATGAAATAAAGAATGGGTTGATATAATTGACAAGAATACCTCCCTATGAATGAACGGCTCAAAAGTTTTGAGAAATGAATATCGGCTTCCCAAAGTCATGATAAAAAAAGAGGTTCTGCGATTCTTCTACAACACATTTAGTAGGCAGCAATAAATCTTAGCTGATGGAGACATTTGTAGGAAAATTTTCGTCGATACAGGCGGAAAATACAGAAACGGCTTATAAGGAACTATTCTAAGGAAATGAAACCTTTACATGACTTTTTACACTTCACAAATTCTTCTTGGACTATAAAATGGCTCTCGAAAAATGACATTTTGAGTCATCCCTCTGAAAATTCGAACCAATAGAAGGTCTCGCACTTGGCCATCTATCCAGCAAACTAAACAACTCAATTATTGCAAATAATGTCCAGTGTGTTTGCTGAAGATGTTCTATTAACTTTACAAGTATATCATGTTATTGTAAATGAATCTTTACGTGGAATGTACAATGAAAAAGATTAACATTACAACAAGAATGGAGCTCTGTGAATTAAGCTCAAATCCGTCAATCTATTATCTCCTTGACCACTACATGTACCGTCTTCGGAACATAGCGTGCGCCGCGCTCGCTACGACCGCGGCGAGCTGCGTTGGATTCGTATCACCGCGCGCTTCCATGGAAATAAAAATTTATTGGTTGGTTGAGGTTCTGAGCGCCCATTATTGGCATTAAGTTACAGAAGATTGCAAAGGAGACTTTAACGGAGGGTTTTTTAATAAAGAGAACATCCACCTGCCGCAAATCGTAGTTGTTACAAAACATTTGATTCTTGCTTTTTGTTCTGTATTTTTATACTCATTTGATAGCTTGAAAAATGCCTATCCTCATACTTAGCTTAACATATTGCAAAACTCTCATTTTACATTCTTTTAGCACTTTTGCATTCTGTTTGATCTGTCATCCCAAATTTCTTTCACTGTGCGAATCCCAGTACTTCTAGCATTCAATTCGTTATTCGCCTTCTTCTTAAACGGCGCAGAATACTGGTTGAGCGAGTTTCCTTACAATCTCGAGGATAGCCTTGATGTGACGTTCCATAGGGCGATGCTGTTGAGTGCCGGAGAACGCTGGGGGTGGGACTTGGCTTCTCATCCTTGGAAAACGCACCCTAGGCGCTTAACAGGGCAGATATCTTCGAAAGCTCCAATTATCCTATCGATGTCGAAGCTAACATGATGAGCTCGCTACCCAGTGCCAGAGTTGAGCTGGAGGAAGCTGGTCGCTGCGTGAACAGGATGAAAGATCTCTTGACGTTATTTATCGAGAAGAAAGGACGATGCTAGAAGTATCCCTTATCTCGCAAATGAGAAAAAGGATTCGGAGTGCTGACCTACATTAGTGATTGAATATCAAAGATGTCATTCTACAGATCAGGCTATAGAAGATAGGGTGGAAGAGACCTGCATTGCATTTTGAGGACAACCGATGGGCGAGAGTCGTTACTGAATAGACTTCTTGGGATTTCAAAACCACCACTGGGAAACCACCGACCTCATGGTCCGATCTGTTCGAGAAAAGAGAAGAAGAAAAATTTGATGCTCAACTATCTCTCAATGCAAAGAGGGCCCACTCTGCCACTCTCGCACGCGATAGGGAAATATGGAAATAATACTGTTGTCTGCAGGAGCCACTTGACGATCAACAGGACGACAGATGTTATTCAATATCAGCAAAACTCCTTTGCATAAGTTCTTTCGCCAAATTGGGCAATATTTCATGACTGAGAATTGTAGATTGAAATTCACGATATGCTACTACATGGGAGGGTGTGAGTTACCGCCAAAATTCAAAGAATAGCAGTAATACACACAGGGCAAAACACACTGACTTTTTTGAGAGGAAAGTGTGAGTGAATTTGGTACATGCCACTAGTTTCAAACAACGCAGATCAACGCTATTAGGTAGCGTGTTGCATGTGGAAGCAGCAAGCACCGTTGCTCAGATGCAACTGCACGCTCAGACCATATGAAATTCTGATAATCAGCAATAAGTTCATGACTAATGAATATTATCTAAGAGAACATGTCATTTAGTCTGTTGAAGGCACTTGTACAGCCTGATACACGTGTTTTGGCCTTGGCAGCCCTCATCAGTCGGGCAGACATTTCGTCTTTTAGCTAATTCTCTTGGAGATGCTCCTTCCTGGAGATCCCCCTGTATTCCACTTGACGGCATGTCGAAATCGTTTGTCGTCGCCTATTCTCTATAGGGTGTACAAGGACTCCCGAAAGGATTGGCTAGAGACGAAGGTCCTACCCTAATAATGAGGCTGCTAAGGCCGAAACACGTATATAGGGCTGTACAAGTGCCCATGACAGACTAAATGACATCTTAGCTCAAATAACAATTATCAGATATTGAAATTTGAGCGTGTTCTCAAGAAAACTTGAAATGAACGGTGAGAATTCTTAGCGTTTTATTTGCATGTAATATTAACACAAGGGCTGCTATTTTTGCCTATAAAAGGTGCAGAATTCTTAGCTTCATTGTACAAATGCAATACGTAATAATCCTATGAAGCTCCACTTTTGTTCTTATTTATCAGAATTGAAGACCTTATTTGTCTCACCATTAAGAAGACTCGTCGTAATGCGAGCGAATTTGCTGTTACATTTCATACAATGAACTATTGAAAAATTGTAACAAGAGCTTGTTTGACATATCGTGTGTATTGGCCATCCATATCACACTCATAACCATGTCTGATTTTCCATTATCTGACGGCACAGGACTATGCTCAATTTTTGTTCATGTGCGTCGTGAGCTAAATGCGATCTTGACATCCACTGAGCAGTAATTTTTTTTTCTGTAACTTCCAAATACTCAATAAAACATTCCTAACTCTTACATGCAACGATATAAGCTCGTTTATCTAACTACTCAAAACTGGCCTTTGTTAGGCAATTTTCAAAGCTGTAGGATTTTTTTCGTTCTTAATGCTCTAAACAGTAACAGAATGCGATTCTGTAGAAGAAGAGCAGGTAGCCAGTGGTCGAAAATTTATTTCATTTTCTGAGTTTTGTCGACGAATGGCATATTTGATTAGCAGGTACCATACAAAATCGAAGCGCCTGAAGCAGTTATTCAAAAGAAGCCGAGAAGAGGAAGTGAACGCTCAATTAAGGAAGAGTGGCATTATGATGCCCTGGTGGGACGATTATTAGAAACGTTTTGATGAACTATTGCTCAGCTGCCATCATCAAACGTCACCATTTCCTCAAACTCTGCGTTAAAAACGGAAATCTATTTGCACTGCAAAGTAGGACCTATGTCCAGCATTTATTTCAACCAAATGTTTGGAGCATCAGTGGATGGGAGTATTCAAGACGACGTCTTATTTGTTTGAGAAAGCAAAACCACCGTCAGTCGCAAGCCAGCGCTGCATAGGCAAGATATATATTTATTCACCTTTGCAATGCTTGATAAAGTCAAATGATTGTTTTATGTTTTAAGGATTAATCAACGGCAAACGCTTCATTCAGTATTTCATATAACTACTGCGATTCGTTGTAGTCACCCAAGTCTTTGAGGCTGAAATCGTGCAAGACTCGTCCAGTCGTCAATATGTAGAAACCCTCTTCAGCCATTTTTTTCTATTTTTGCTTCGTGTAAGCAACCACTGAGCTTACATCGATCCATTCAGCTCCATAGCCTTGAGGCAATAAAATTTCTGAAGCTTCTCAACTTATGATTTTTATATTGCACGGCACGCATGGGGAGACGTGTTTATGGTAATAGAACGTGACTGTGGTTACCACTATTTCTTCACTGCTGGATTACGGCTGAGTGTATTTGTAGACATATTTCCTATCGACTCTTATTAATGAAGTGTCATTCACGAAAAGGATTTAAGCATTCTCGCAGACCAAATTAAACGCAAGGTTCAAAAACAGTCGATTGGATGTCTAAAACAAAATCTGTTGTGGAGCATTGTGTTAGAGGGTCAGATGTGCCATAAACACGGCTCCCCATCCCTGATATAAACCATGCTTAAGCGATTGACTTATCAATCTTAAAAATGCTCTATACTAGATCTCTTGCTCATGGCTCACCAAGCCATCCATCCCTTCAGGGTCGGTATATTGGTACAAAACTGGTCTCAGAATTGTTTGGGAGGATAGGCAGCACTGACTCGATACAGTGGGAGGCCACTGCCAATCATTGTAAAGGCCAGATAAGCATGCAATCACCTGAAACGAAGTTAGAAACTGAAGACGAATGCATGGCGTATCCCCAGGGATTGATCAACCCTGAGAGCTTCATTCTTCTATCCTTTACGCACCCCATCACTAGAAATCCGTATCACATCATATCACATATCGCACCATCGTAATTTGAGGCGATTGAATAATTTATCAATATTTATTCGCCACCAATTATAATAAATTGCAACTTATAACATAACATATCAACATATAACATAGTCACATACGGAATAATAATAATAATAATGCAATTAAAATAATACGACAATGTAGTACAATACGCCACAAGAGAAAAAAAAATTTCGAATATCAAATTGTTGATACGGACGGTTACCATCGCACGTGGCGGCGAGGCAGGGCTATCGCTGTAGCCTTGTCGTTCCCGAGGGGCTGATTAATTTAGAGGCTACGTCCTATTTACGTGTTTGGCTCAACTGAATACGAGCAATTTTTGCTTGGCTGTGAACATGCAGGTTTTTGACAAAGTAACAACTTCGCAGCCATCAAAGAAGAAAAAAAACTGGGGACCGTGAGCAGAAGAGAATCATAGGAAAGACTTCATTTTATCGTTCCATGATTAAGATTAATATGTATGCTATTTTTTTATGCGCTCCTGTCACACCCGACTTTTACATGGTGGTAATATATTACATATAATTGCAAATGGTCCCGCAACATTAAAGAGGTAATACAGACTGCAACGCAAATTTTCATAAGAGAGATTATTAGTGGAATCTTGGACTAAATAGTATAACCTTAGTACGAATTTATACCCATAAACGTGAAGAAGCCAACAAAAGCGAGCTACAAAAATATTGCTGTGTCGACGAGATAGAATCTGATGGGTCGACGCAGGCTCGGCGGTAGCCTCTAGGAACAAAAATAGAAAAAAATGGCCAAGAAGAGCGTAAGGCACACATAATTAACAAGACAAGTAGGGAAAGATTTGACAAAGCACCATATCACTAGTTATTAGAAAGTAAGATGGACTTATGAGTGTTTCGAGATTAAACAACGCACTCGACATGTCGAACAAGTCTTCGTCAGAATTTTCCAACAATTCAGCGTGTACGATGTAACAGTATTTCTCTCGTATGACGACGAGCAGACCTTCCTAAGAGTGAAACAATTCAGACCTTCTGTTCCAATGAATAAGAACAAAATTACAGTTTCTCACGATTAATACGCGGTATATCTTAGCAAAAAGGAAAGATTTTGCACCTTTTGTATGCAAAAACTATACTCTTATGTAGATGATTTGCAAATAAAACACTAAAATTACTGCTGGTTATTTATAGGTCATATAGTCTGTACGCAATCGTTTCTGAGCGACGATGCTTGCTGTCTTCACATGCGACACGCCAGCTGATACTTTGAAGCTACGATTGTTGGGAACCATGACATGCACCAAATCTATTAAAATTCTCTTCTCAAGAAAATCATAATATTGCTCATGCGCATTACTACCATTTTCGGAAGTTCCGGAGTAACTCACTCCATCCGTTGCACTAGTATATCATTCATTTCATTCCAGAAGTGCTCAGTCAAAAAATTGTCCCACTTTTACAAAAAGCTCGTTGAATAAGATCTCTGCCAGTATCGCATGACATGCTGTGTAAGCAAAGGCGCACCGATGTACGATCAATTGAGAAATAATATACAAAGTATTCTGAAAAATCATGACAAATGAATTATTCTATGAGTGGAGGGTGGTAAACAGACCAAACTGCATGGTGGCGTGAGCGACAGTACATCTACGATGCGTAGATTGTCGTCGGGAGAGTACCACTGACATGGAAAATAATCCTGAGAAAGCAGTGGTAATAACTCGAAAGACCGACTTTCTTGAAACCTCGGCATGTTAATAATATAAAACTTTGAAAATGAGAAGAAAAGCTTAGAAAACTAATCTTTATTTAAAGCTTCACGAGGTTGGTATCTTTTCCCAATCGATTGCTCTTCTTTCCGGTCGATGGGTTTTCTCGATTGCTTGTGGCTGACGTTTCGGCAAATATGCCTTCTTCAGAGCCTGAACGTATTATTCGTTGCAGCTTTATTTATATGACTATACAATAAGGAAAGAGAAAAAAAAATTATTTGAAAATCTAAGGTATTGTAAGCGAAAATCGATTCAGGGAAAACCACTCACCTAACCATCTAATCCAGGGACTACCTATGTTGTTAGCGCCAGGGTGACGTATGAACCCGCCCCCATGTCAATAGATCAAACTATGCATAGGTGTCAGCTGGGACCCATGCTAGAAAATTAATCTGAGATAAGGTGCCATATGGTTGGTTATGTTAAGGCACTCTCCCTTTTTGTTCATTTGCGGGTTTTTGGAATTTATCCAAAAAGCTTCAAGGGTCTTTCGCGCCGATGTCTTTGGTTCGTGCCCTAGAATTTTGACTACTACCTCGAAGTCATCATCGTTGTGTCTTTGAATCCTATGTGTACCTAGAGGTTTACCTGGGTCTTTATTTGCTTTTCCATCTAGGTGCTCTTTAATCCGGATGTGAAGTGGTCTGCCTGTTTCGCCAATATATTCATCACCACATGTCTTACAAGAGATTAGGTATATTGTACCTACGCTCATGCAATCGCCGTCTCTACCGTTGGGGCAAATAACGCAGTCCTTCGTATTACATAGACGGTCATACAAGCGGTTTCGAACTAATTGACGACGCAGTGTTTTAGGCGGAATTTCTACAATTCCTACAGAATCTTCTAGACCACTGTTTTTCAGACACTTTCTAATAGCGGTACTGACTTCGTCTGTTATGAAAGGTAGTTTAAGAGGTACCTTATTGTTTAGGTGTGGCGCCCTGTCGTTCCCATTGCGAGGCTTTTCGCTCCTTTTGGGCCTAACGTTAGTCTTTGTTTTTCCTTTGTACCCATTAGAAATGGCTATTTTTCGCGCTAAGTCTAGTGATTCCCTTCTTTCATCGTCTCCCGTACAAACACTTACAGCTGTTCGACACATATTTCGGATAAGTGCCTTTTTAGTATGTGAGGGATGGGAAGAAAGGTAATGTACTAAGATGTTTTTATTACTAGGCTTGCGGTACCATTTTGTGCTATAGCCACTTTCATTAAGTTGAACTTGAACGTTCAAGAAGGGAAGCCAGCTCTCTGAATTTGGATGTTCTCGCGTCAACTTAATAAACTCTGACTGTCCGTTCAGGATTTCGAAATACTTATCCATCTCTCATCTGCTCTACACAAGAGGAGATGGATAAGTATTTCGAAATCCTGAACGGACAGTCAGAGTTTATTAAGTTGACGCGAGAACATCCAAATTCAGAGAGCTGGCTTCCCTTCTTGAACGTTCAAGTTCAACTTAATGAAAGTGGCTATAGCACAAAATGGTACCGCAAGCCTAGTAATAAAAACATCTTAGTACATTACCTTTCTTCCCATCCCTCACATACTAAAAAGGCACTTATCCGAAATATGTGTCGAACAGCTGTAAGTGTTTGTACGGGAGACGATGAAAGAAGGGAATCACTAGACTTAGCGCGAAAAATAGCCATTTCTAATGGGTACAAAGGAAAAACAAAGACTAACGTTAGGCCCAAAAGGAGCGAAAAGCCTCGCAATGGGAACGACAGGGCGCCACACCTAAACAATAAGGTACCTCTTAAACTACCTTTCATAACAGACGAAGTCAGTACCGCTATTAGAAAGTGTCTGAAAAACAGTGGTCTAGAAGATTCTGTAGGAATTGTAGAAATTCCGCCTAAAACACTGCGTCGTCAATTAGTTCGAAACCGCTTGTATGACCGTCTATGTAATACGAAGGACTGCGTTATTTGCCCCAACGGTAGAGACGGCGATTGCATGAGCGTAGGTACAATATACCTAATCTCTTGTAAGACATGTGGTGATGAATATATTGGCGAAACAGGCAGACCACTTCACATCCGGATTAAAGAGCACCTAGATGGAAAAGCAAATAAAGACCCAGGTAAACCTCTAGGTACACATAGGATTCAAAGACACAACGATGATGACTTCGAGGTAGTAGTCAAAATTCTAGGGCACGAACCAAAGACATCGGCGCGAAAGACCCTTGAAGCTTTTTGGATAAATTCCAAAAACCCGCAAATGAACAAAAAGGGAGAGTGCCTTAACATAACCAACCATATGGCACCTTATCTCAGATTAATTTTCTAGCATGGGTCCCAGCTGACACCTATGCATAGTTTGATCTATTGACATGGGGGCGGGTTCATACGTCACCCTGGCGCTAACAACATAGGTAGTCCCTGGATTAGATGGTTAGGTGAGTGGTTTTCCCTGAATCGATTTTCGCTTACAATACCTTAGATTTTCAAATAATTTTTTTTTCTCTTTCCTTATTGTATAGTCATATAAATAAAGCTGCAACGAATAATACGTTCAGGCTCTGAAGAAGGCATATTTGCCGAAACGTCAGCCACAAGCAATCGAGAAAACCCATCGACCGGAAAGAAGAGCAATCGATTGGGAAAAGATACCAACCTCGTGAAGCAGTGGTAATACTTAGAGTGAAAGAAGGAACTAATAATTGTACAATTCAATAATTACCAAATAAACAAGTAGGCAAGGCAATGATGTGCAGAATATATGCATATATATAGATGTATATATGTATATATGCGGAGTACAAATATGACTTCGCCGTTCTTCTTTGCTATAATAATAGAAAAGTTGAAGATATTCAAGTTCTTTTCCTTCTTTTTGTAAGTGCGTTAAAAATGTTTTTTATGTTTTTTATATTTGTGCACTTCCTATCAAACATTATAGTGTACAACTTATCTATAGTTGCTGGATAATGGAGATATTGTAGGAACAAATATGTTTGTTATTCGCGCAGAATAGAGAGTAGAGGAAAATGCTAGTGAAGCGGCGCACAAAATCTTGGAGCTTGAAACGAACCCCATCTTGAAGCAATACAGGCAAATTGTAGGCCGCAATGTTCGCAAAAAACAGCGGAATTGAACAGAATTGAACGATACCGTGATCATGCAATCCGATTATCAGAGAGATTGAGGGATTGAGGATCGTTCTCGAAAACGTCGTTCAACGACAGCGTCTCCTCCGGAAAATATTCAGAAGAGGCGTTGCAAATTTAGCAAAATCTGAAGCTTTCGATGAGCAAAATGATAAAGAAGTTTGGGATCAGCGAGTAGGGCGTCCGGAACACTGTCTACAATAAGCTGAATTTGAAAGCTAAAGAAAAGGTTTCTCATGGCACGCCGACTGAATTCGACAGCTGGTGCCCGTTTATCAAAGGTGCCTTTCATAGATGAGGAAAAGTTCTTTCTGATCAAATGGGAAAATTGAAAAACCGACCATATTCAGTGGAAAGTAAATTCTCATAGAATTGCTACTAACCTTTCGAAAGCTGAGGCTTCAAGCTACAGCCTCACGTCGCCCAATTTTCAAATTACTCTTTTATAATGCCATAAAATCTACTCAGATCTATAACTCAGAAGCGCATATTTCTCACCGGGCAGCGCTCTTTCCTTGGACTATTGGACTACTGGATAGCGTAATCGTTTCTGAATACAGCTAAAATATAAAATATGTGCTTCAATCGTGAAAAAAAATTTTCTCTGTAGCGCAGCAGGTAAAATAAGTTAATTTTTTATGTGCGGTCACGGGCCACTTTGGCCAATTCACGAGGTGTGTCTGAGGCGACCATGTGAACTGCTGACGCGATACTTCTCCACGTGTTCATACGCCAGAAAAATCGATGGCCACCGCGTCAACGGACGTGGCTGCCTCACGTACACTCGCGTCAACTGGCCAAAGTGGCCCTTGATTGAAGATGGGAACTCAAATTATTTTACCTGTTACGTTTCAGATAATCAGCCTTTTTGGGATGCAAATACAGCGTTGGAATCAGAAAATATAACGCTATTGAATGTACTAATAGTCCAAAGAAAGAGCTCTGTCCGGTGAGAACTATGAGTATTCGAAGCCAAGAAATCTCCTCCCGTAGTAACGCTAAAAAGTCTTTTTGGAAAATCGGCGACGTTGGGCTCTAGCCTGCAGTTCCAGCTTCCAAATGGTTACTAACAAACCTATAAAAAGTTTCTATCTAACGGATTAGATCGGTTTTTTCATTTGTCTCCTCAAAACTGAAAAAAAAACCGGACCGGCATTTGCACCACCGGAAAAGACCGCTGGTCTTGATCAACAGAGAAGTCAAGATCAATGCTACCAGCTATCAGTAGCCATTTTTACAAGACCTACTAAAGCCTTGGACTACTCAGCACTTTGACGCCAACGGATTTACACTTCAGCAGGACTGAGCTCTTGTGCATTCAACCGCCTAAAGATTGCCATCCATCGAGAGCACTTTCTAGGTTTTTCAAGCGACGACATTTGATCGTCAAACTTGCCTGATCTTAGTCCAATGGATTACTGTGTAGTGCACCACTGGAGGAAAGTCTCACTTATTCGCTGCCGTTTGAAATCGCTTAATAAAGATCCAACGCGCGCTTGAGACGAAATTACAGTGGAAACTCAAGAGAGCTTTGTTGAGAATTTTCGAAAGCGATTTCGTAAATGTATAGAGGCCAGAGCAGGTAATTTTAGAACTTGTTTCAAACTTTTTTGCTCATTTTAATTACACTTGATCTAATAAACGTTATTATTCTTTCAGTTGAATGAATTTATTAGTTTGTGCTGTACTTATTTATTGTTGAAATATCTGCAAAATTGGCAGAACTATTTTCGCACACTATATATATATATATATATAAATATATATATATATATGTATATACGTATACATATACATATACATACATGCACATATGTATGCATATACGTAAATGTATGTATCCACGGACCTCCCTCTTTGAGGGATCCCGCCCGGTTAGCCGCGAGGGCACGTGGCGAGTCCCCAGGTGGTGGACAGGGGAATAAAACGCGAACCAAAAGCGACCGTGTGCTTCCCAGAGACGCAGGTGGATTCAGGGGACGAGCTCCCTGCTTCTGCAGTGCCGACTTGACAAAACTCTATTTCTACGAGTAAAGTCGGCCAAAAGCCTGCAATCAAGCGGCTGGGAAGTACATGGGAGGCGGTTAGGAGTCGCCTCCAACAAATAAGCTCCTCCCGCTCCTCCGAGAGAGACTGGCAAGCTACTCGTGAGTACCCAGCCCCCACGTTTAGAGCCTGGCAAGCTATACGTTGGGTATCAAAATGCCAAAAACACTAACAAACATGGGCCTCACTCCCCTGACCCCGAAAGAGCCCCTGGTACGGCAGCGCCAGGTAGGACGAGTACGGAGAGGCTGCTAAAATCTCAGGGCCGAACTAGGCTGCCAAGATCGAAACGGACTAAAATGACGATCTGTACCTACAATGCAAGAACCCTTGCTCAACAATCCGCTGTAGAAGATCTGTTGATTCAAGCAAGAAGAATAAGGTACGACGTCATTGGCCTGGCTGAGACGAGAAGGCGCCATCCTTTTCACGCTGTCTATGACACCGGAGAAGAACTGTTCCTTGGAACATGCGATCGCAGAGGTGTCGGCGGCGTTGGCGTCCTCGTCAAATCGAATTTGACCGTGAACATTGATTCGTTCCAACAACTAACAACCCGTATCGGACAATTACGGTTGAAACGATGTGGTTCTATGCCGGCTTTGACCATCTTCGTTGCTTACGCACCAACATCAAGCTATGACGAAGACGAAGTCGAAGCGTTCTATATGGACCTCGAAAAATTCTTCAGAGAAGATCATACATTCTTCAAGGTTATTGTCGGAGATTTTAACGCAAAAATTGGACCTAGAAGAACGTCTGAAGAACGTCACATAGGGACCCACGGACTAGAATGGAATGAACAGGGTGAGAGGCTATCTGAGTTTATCATGACGACCCAAACTATCCATGGTAACTCGCAATTCCAAAAGCCTCTCTCTCAGCGATGGACGTGGGAGTCTCCCAGTGGAGAGTACCATAACGAAATAGATCACATCATAGTAAATCGAAGGTTTTGCCTGACCGACGTCGCTGTTGTTCCCAAGTTCTACACGGGATCAGACCATCGCCTCCTTCGCGCAACGTTCCGATTTTCGAGGAGAGGAGAGAAAGCCGCTAAATACAAACAACGAAGTCCCAGAACTACCATAAACTGGGATGTATTCAAATCATTAGTCGGCTCTTGGGAAGATACCGTTGTCGACAACATCGACGAAGAATACGATCGACTCGTTGAATATCTTCACGTTGGCGCTAAAAAAGCCGAAAGTCCTAAGGTCACGAAGAGACGCTTGTCTCCGCAGACACTCGAGCTGATACGTCAACGTGGAATCGCATGAGCCGCAGGCAACCGAAACCTTACGTCCGAACTTGCGAAACGATGCAGAGAAGCGATAAAAGAAGACCTTAAAGAGAGAAGAGCAGCAGTTATGGCAGAAGCTGCAGAAGCTGGGAAGAGCATTCGCAAAGCCCAGCGAGGCTTCGCCAACTATAAGACCAAGATGATTGCACTCCGATACCCTGACGGGACACTTACAGCTTCCAGAAGGGCTATGGAGAAAATCATCCACCAGTACTACTCGGATCTCTTCGCTAGCCATGTTCTCTTGCCGTCATATAAATTGAAAGAGGACGAATATGTCGTTCCACCGGTCCTTCCTTCCGAAATCCGACATGCTATATCGTCGGTGAAAAACAGAACAACACCCGGTCCAGACAGGATTAGACCAGAACACCTGAAGAACCTGCCGCCAGTTCTCATCAACACCCTGGCTCGGCTCTTCACTCGCTACCTGTCAAAATGCAAGGTACCTATTCAATGGAAAACCAGCAAGACCGTATTGTTGTTCAAAAAGGGAGACCTTCACGACATAGGCAATTATCGCCCAATCTGCTTGCTGTCCGTTGTCTATAAACTCTTTACTCGAGTCATCCTGAACAGGACTGACAGAACACTGGACGAAGGACAGCCATGCGAACAAGCAGGGTTCAGAAAAGGATTTAGTACCATGGACCATATCCAGACGATTACAAGACTCATCGAAGTTTCACGAGAGTACAAACAACCACTCTGTCTCACTTTTATCGATCTGAAAAAAGCCTTTGATTCAGTGGAAACAGAAGCGGTTATAGAGGCTCTGGATACCCAGGGCGTCCCTACTCGGTACATAATGATCCTTCGTGAGCTTTATAAAGATTTCACGACCAGAATATCTCCATTCTACAACAATATCACCATTGACGTAAGAAGAGGGGTTCGACAAGGCGATACAATATCGCCAAAACTATTCACTGCCACCCTACAAAACGTCATGCGAACATTAGAATGGGACGAAATGGGAGTGAAAATTGACGGTCGACAGTTAAACCATCTTCGCTTTGCTGACGATATCGTTCTCATAACACCAAACATCAGCCAAGCGGAACGAATGTTGACTGATTTCGATAACGCCTGTGGAAAGATCGGTCTTCAACTGAATCTAACAAAAACAATGTTCATGAGGAACGGATGGGTTTCTAATGCCCCATTCACGCTCAACGGAACGACAATTTCCGAATGCTCCAGTTACATCTACCTATGTCGTGAAATCAACATGATGAACGACCTAGCCCCACAGTTGAGCAGGAGGAAACGAGCGGCTTGGGGAAAGTTTAAGAGCATCGAAGATGTAGTGAAGAGGACGAAGAACATCCGACTCCGTGCCCACCTTTTCGACTCGACAATTATCCCTGCCCTAACGTATGCAGCAGAAACCTGGTCGCTACGTAAGCAGGATGAAAGATCACTTGGAGTTATCGAACGCGCAGTCGAAAGGTCGATGCTAGGTTATATCCCGTCTTTCGCAAATGAGACAAAGGATCCGAAGTTCCGACCTACGTCAACGATCGAAAATTAGAGACGCCGTTTTACATGCCAGGATATCGAAAATACGGTGGGCCGGACACATGATGCGCTTCAACGACAACCGATGGACGAGAGCCGTTAGCGACTGGATTCCTCGGGATGTCAAGCGCTCTAAAGGAAGACCACTGACCCGTTGGTCCGATTTCTTTACAAAGCGATGAAAGAAAGATATGATGCTCAGCGAATCCCTAGAGCAAGGAGGACCCACTGGGCTACTCTTGCACGCGATAGGGAAAAATGGAAGAGTTGCTGGTACCCGCTCGAGTCACTCGACGATCAACGGGACGACAGGTGATACAGGTGATACGTAAAGTATACGTATATTTTTCCCAATGGTTTACACCCTCTGGGAGGTGTTACTGCGTAGCTAACCGCAAAGTACAGCGGGCGGTTCGAACCCTAAGCAGAAATTTCCAGTGCAACTGATCGCAAGGTTGTTATCTATCTCCACAAGAGTCGATGACCACAAACTTTCTGGTTCAAAAAAACGGCTTATTTCTGTGAAAATTCAAAGTCTTAAGAAAAAACTCCCCCGACCCTACGTCAATTTAATTGGAAAACAATTTGGAAAACAAGAACTTTTCTGACTGCTCAGAGGTCAGTTGTGGAAAAATCATTAGATTTCTTACCTCCTCATTCTCGACTACAAAAACTCCACGACGAAGTCGAATCCTCATCAGAACCAGAAGTTCTTACCATGTTAAAAACAGTAACACGAAAGTGATACGATGATGGAAGGAAAAACACATTACTCAAGCCCGTAAACGTTTTCTTGGATGGTTGATATTAGACATTTGAATCAAAACTTAGTAGAAACTTGGAATAAAAAAAATCCACTGATGGACGAGTTGAGACGAGGAAGAGTTCCTGGCTAGTTATGGAGAAATTTCACTCACCGCAAAAAAAACCTTACTGATTACCGAGTTCTTTGCACGAAAATGCCACACCAACTATCTGGCGATGGAGTTTTGTTGGAATAAAGAGAAAAAACAAAATAGAATTGATATTCAATAAGATGAGAGCTGTTTGAGATTACAAAAAATGGTAAGATAGAACTTACATGAGTGAATCAATGGTGTTATTTGGAGAATTGCGTGATGATACCGAAAAAGACTAAAAATAAACACATTGTACTGCACTTTAAATCCAGACGAAGATCTGAACCCGGCTCAAAAAAAATTACTCGCTGCGAATTTGGAGTAAAGCCCTTTGTTCCCTCACACGTCGTCGTCAATGCTAAGGATACAGTGTTCTCATGGCACATGACTGCATAAGCAGCAATGACGATGTAATCCGCGTCTGCAATGATCTATCTCCTAATAAGAGCTATCACACTTGAAAAGAAGCTAAAAAAATGTCTCTACGTCACTGTCAAAATACCTATTTTATTCTCAATAAACAACTTTTGAATGTCGGATATACTGCAAACATCAGAATAGATGTTAAAACTACTTACCTTCATAATCTTTGACGTCTCATCTTATCACTGTTGCCATGTTATTTGTCCACTAGCTGGAAATTAGGAGAAAGAATATTAGTGCTGCTTATCCATCTAGACAATTCTACGACCAGCGCGGTACCAATCAAGTAAAACATCGCAACGATTATACTCAATATTCTTTCCTTCAGCAAGATTGTAACTAAGATGCTCGCATTTAGAGATGTTACGCGCAAAAAAAAAAGCACTCCCAGGTACAATTCAGTCAGCGATTGTGAGTCTTCAAAGCAATCCTTTCACCAGCTTATCTTTACACAGTATAAATCGGCAACGGAAGTTACACAGTATAAATCGGCAACTGAAGAAAGGCCAAAATTCAATATACCTAAGAGAACTGAGTGATAAGCATTTTATATATATATATATATATATATATGTAAATATATATATATATATATATTACATGTATAATATTCAAGTCAGTTAAGCAATTTATCAATGAGTTTTGAGTTTAGAACAAAAGAAGTGTGAGGAAGAACGAAGGCGAAGTTCATAACATGGGACGAACGACTGCTTTCCTGTAGAAAAACAATCACAAGTTAACTCATTTCAGTGATTGAAAATTCACAACGTGTCATTTTAGTAGCTGATCATTATGTAATATGGACTCAGTGTTTGTAAAAAGCCTTACGACTGGAAAGTATACATATATATGAATAGGCTTCCAACGAAAACCACAAAATGGGCGAACAACCGCTGGCTACCCACTTGAGACCCTCATAATGGGGAAAAGCTTAGATAATTCTGCACTTTAGCACTTTATTTTATCCGTCATCACAGTGTTATCTTTTTACTGCGTGGATCCCAGTACTTTTAGCATTCAATTCGTTTCTTCGTCTTCTTCTCGATCGGGGTAGAATACTGCTCGAGCGAGTCTCCTTGAAATCTCTAGGATAGCCTTGCTGAGGTGTTCCATAAGGTATTATTGTTGACTGTCGGAGAGAAGTGCGGGGTGGAGCTTGGCTCCATGCGAGCCGTGACCAACATCACAACCAGTCGACCACGGCGCCCCAAAACATGAATAATATTTAAGAAAGGTTCAAATAAGCTTTCTCCATTGACACAATTGACTAGGTGTTGAGGAAGAGGCGTTGTAGAAACGCTGTTCAATCAGGAAAAAATTAGTGCCACATGCGCTCCTTTTTGAAAATGCATAATAGAATTGAGTGGATTGAGCGAAAATTGGACCTCAGGCGGGAGCTGAACCCGCGTATTACCCATAACGATACAGACATTGAAGAATGAATGCGTGGTAGGGAAACGGTGCCCCTGTAGTGTAGTGGTAGCACGCCCCCCCCCCCCCCACCCCCTGGGTGAAACGAGGGTTCAACTCCCTCCTGAGGTCGAACCTTTGCTCACCACTTAAATCTATTAGATCATCTGCATTCATACAACTGATTAGGTGTTTGCACCGTTCAACCAGAAGAAGTCAAAGCCAAGCGACACGACAAGCAACGACCACCATTGAATTCACGGTCTCTGTCGTATCAACGATATCTGATCATGCCCGAAAAGCTTTCAGTGCTATGCGTTTCACATGCTGTGAAACAGAATGTCGTAAGGGAATAAGTTAGGTATCTCCCTTTTCAGCGGGGATCACGGATGATTTCTCGCAGAAAATCACTCATAAGACAATCCATTCAATGATTGTAAGTTAACAAAGCGAATTTTACTAGCTGATCACTTCGTAGTATGAATTCTGGCTTACAGCTAAAAGATTACCGAAGAAGAACAAAGGCGAAGACCACACACAACGGGGACGAACAAGCATCGAACACCGACTCGAGCCAGTCGGCTGTGAAGACGCCGAAACGCGACGAAACGGTAGCCGAATCGACCTATTCATGTGAACTTAATGAGAATGGCTCAATCAAAAAAGGAGAGAAGAAAAAGGGAAAGTATTTGAAGAAAATGAACTGGCAAATCGGAGAGAATCTGGAGCGATAGATGAGTGGAGCACACGGCATCTGCGAGTCAGCGAATAATTGGCCGATAGCTAAGAGCGTTGCGAGTTTCACCGACTCGGCCAGTTGACTCGCGACTGTGTTTACACGTTAAATTCAAATTCGGGAGCGTTGAACCCGAGTTCTCCGATAGCCGAGTCACGGGGAACGTGCCTATGGATCCAATCACCTCAATCGATTCCCCAGTGTGGTCCGCGCGTCGTTCCTTCAATGATCATGAGGACTGTTGTATACACTGGATAGCTCAAAAAATGCTGAATACGATAGGAAGCTCGATATATAGGAACGAAAAAAAAAGTTACACTCCACTTCTGGAGCGATAAACATTCGATGCCACTGTTATAAGCATTTGCATATGCTGCGGCAAGGATGAATTCGCATATTAAATGAACATGATGTCTTTCACTGAGAACTTACGTAACTGAGAAATGCTCAGAAGTGATTCTCCTCAGGAAGAGTTGGACATTGTTCTCAACAAAACACTCCAAAATCATTCCAAGATCTCTTATATTCTTGCTGTTTTTTCGCAGTATATGTTTATGATGTTTAAAAGATACCCAAGAGAACTGAGTGGTAAGCCGAGCCCAGAGCATCCCCTGTATGAATGAAACGCGTTTCAAACTCTCGTCTGAGGTCGAATTTTTGCTCTTATACTCAATTCTGTTGACTTCAAAATCGACTGTCCTGGAAACGTTCCAGTAGCTAGACAAGCTAGCAAGCTTTGAAACACTTAACTTCGGACCTCTGAAAATTGTGACATGATGCTGATTCAACAGCTGGAACTGGAAAGATGATGCTAAGAAAGGTCTGGTACTCCCGTAAAAAATTAACAAGTTATGCATGACATCTAGGCAAAAACAATGATAACTATTCTTTAAAATAAAGTCTATCGTTTTTTATGACTCTCAGTTAACTGTCCGCCAAGTTTCGGATCTGGTCGAAGTACAATTCCTCCGACTTGTAACCGACACCTACGACATCTTCCGTAGTAGAAGATGTCGCTGGCTTTCAACATACCCACTTCTGATGATTGCATCTAGTTATGATGCCTAAATCCATCTTCTTAATCGTTGGCTGTAAAATCAAATACACTTTGAAATTGAAAATTTCTTTCATGCTCACACTACTTTTCTCGAACTTAGACCCGTATTGAAAACAGTGGAGAGACATTTCCAAGCAAATTAAGCACAGTAGCACTCTCTGGTACTTTGCCACTATTTTCGAGTAATGGAACACTGCTTTCCTTTTTTTTCGAGATCTCAACGCAATTATAATCAAAAGGGTTTTCTCTGGGTAACCGAGCTCCTTTGCTTCTTGTTCTAACGAGCACTGCAATTTGTCCGCCGATTTCAAGATTTCGACAAAGTGTGTCTATAATTCGAGTCAAAATTTCAGGCTAATGAATGCTACCAATACTACTGTCCGTCGTGTTCTTTTTTTTTAACTATCATCTTAGTGGCTGGTCACTACTTTGCACCCGATAATGCACTTGGCTATGGAAGTGCAGGCGTTCGCACAGTTGACAATCCAGTCAGGTTCACCGGCGGTGTTCTTGAAAGAGTCAGTCAGATTCAGTTCTCCTGGTCGTTTTCCTAATCAAATGCAGAGTAGTCATCTGTCTCATTAGTACACATTATAACCTTATAACGCAAATAAATATCTATATTGTTTTTTTTCATGCAGGGTTTACTAGAGTAAAAACACTTGTAGTCTTCCTAGATGCAATATCTGAATGAAATCAGGAGAATGAGTTGTGAATGAAGCGGAGAGATACCCACGAGCATTGGTGAAAGACTAGCCATCGTACTCTTATACAATAGATTATTGTTATTCACTCTAGACGCAAAGATTCAAAATTTGTAGCTCATCATTTTTGATTAGCTTGTTTGAATTTTTTTGAAAAAAACGGCTCGTTAACTACTGTCAAGGAAAGCTATGGTACAGATACAAACAATGAAGAACATACTAATAACACAGATCTCTCTTTTTGATAAATTGTTGGCAGTTGCTACTGAGAATCTTCCGTTTTTGACGAAAGGCAATGCGCACTTCTAGAAGTTGCAGAACAACACATATATTGATTGTGAGAGAAATCTTGAAAATAAAGATAATCTCGGCATTGGATCCATATCATTTTAAGAGTACGGAAAACCTCTCAAAAATCCTCACTGACACTTAAAGACTACTAGCGCATATATGACATATGAGGGGAGGCACATGACAAAGTATGCAAAGAATAAAAAACATTTAGAAACCTCAAGAAAGGTTCACGCACTCTCAGACAGCACCAAATGTATTTGAGTTATCTGAAAAGTTTTCATGGATCGTTGAAAGGGAGAAAATCAAGTTCAAAAAATAATCGGACTCATGGAATATGTGTGACGCATAGTTACGTAAAAAGTGAACAATTGCCCTTCTTCCTCTCTGTTGTCATTGATTTATGACAAATGACATGTTTTGAGCCGTTAGTTCTAGTGCTATATAGGGCCTATTCCGTCCTATTTAGACTTATCGATAGCAGCATCCCTCGGTTCAGCCAATCCCTCCATAAAGGAATCGACGTCTAGTAGAAAAGTGAGGTAGGGTGCTACTGATGAGTCCCAGAAGGACGAAATAGGTGCCTATATAGCACTAGACCTAACGGCTCAAAACATGTCATATCTATATCAGATAATATCTATAGCAAATGTTTGCAAAAAGTGTGAAGTAGCAATAATATTATCATTCAGTCTACTTAGGATATACCTTGCTTCTACTCTGTAGCGGTGCCAGTGTCATGCACACGTATTTAATAACATACCGTCTGCCTGTACTGGGAACATGGAAAAAGAGTTTTAGGCAACTTTGACGAGATAAAGAATAGATTCATGTAATCAACAAGAATACCTCCCTATGAATGAACGACCAAAACTAATGACAAATGTTTATCGGCTCTTCAAATTCATGATAAAAAAAACGATATCCCAATTTTTTTCAACACATTTATTGAGCAACTATAAATCTTAGCTAAAGAAGACATATGTAGAATTCTCGTCAATGCATGCAGAAAATACAGAAACGGCTCTTAAAGAACAATTCTAAGGAAATGAAACCTCTACATGACGTATTTACGTTCCACAATTTCTTTCTAGGACTGCAAAATGGCTTGTATAAAAATAAAATTTTTGAGTCGTCCTTCTATAAAAATTTGAACCAATGGAAGGTCTCGCACGTGGGTGGCCATCTATCCAGCAAACTAAACAATACAATTATTGGAAAGAATGTCCAGTTTGTTTGCTGAAGATGTTCTATTAACTATACAAATACACCATGCTATTGCACATGTAGCTTTACCTGAAATGCACATTGATAAAGAACAGTATTATAGCAAGAATGGTGCTATGTCAATTATAACCAAGACGGTCATTCTAATAACTCCTTGACGACCATATGTACCGTTTTCGGCACCGCGCTCGCAGCGCCCGCGGCGGGTTGCGGTAGGTTCGTATCATCGCGCGCTCCCATGGAAATAAAATTTATTTGTTGATTGGAGGTTCTGAGGGCACATTACCAGCATTAAATGGAGAAAGATTATAAAGGAGATTTCAACAGAGGGTTTTTTGGTAAAGAAAACGTCGTGTGCCAGAAATCGATTTATGTTACAACTAAAGAACCACATCCTTTTGAGAGAAAACAAATTTCACTTGTTAATAACATTTGCTTCTTTTTTTGATCTATGTTTTTGTACTCATTTGATAGCTTGAAAAACGCAGATCCTCATACTTAGCTTAACATGTTGCAAAACTTTCATATTACATTCTTTTAGCACTTTAGCACTCTATTTGATCCGTCATCACAGCTTTTTCAATGTGCGGACCCCAGTACTTGTAGCATTCAATTCGTTATTCGTCTTCTTCTTCAACGGCTTAGAATAGTGGTTGTGCAAGTCTCCTCCAATCCTAAAGATAGCCTTGCTGTGGCGATCTATAGGGCGTTGTTGTTGACTGCCTCAGAGCGTTGGAAGGTGGAACTAGGCTCTATGCGCGCAGCGACGAGCATCAGAACCACTCGGCCACGGCGCCCCAGCCCCTCCCCCATGTTACATTCTACTAACGAAAAATAGGTTCTGCTGCCAAAGTGAGTTGTTCCAGTTCCACAGCGGTTTTTTTAATATTATATAGCAGAGTTTTGATGTTAGGTAAACTTTCTCGCTATGAAAAATTATACTGTCATTGCATGGGCTTCTATAAACGTATTTTTAGATGAAAGAGCATTTTGTTGTCTTGCAAGTCTACATTTTTCATCACGAATTGCGAAGATGTGGTCGCACTTATATGAAAAATGCTCGTATCTTCTTTTCTAAGAAGAGCTTTTTCACTAGGTTATCAGTAATCATTCGCTAGCTTATTATTTGATTTGGGATATTTTTATACATTGAAAGCTTGAGAAAACTTATCACACCGATACTGCAAAATTTACTCTACACATTTATATGCTTTTCGTGCTTCTACTGAAGTAACACTAAAAGCGCGAGGCTGGAGTTAAACATAATTTTATTTTGAAAATTACACCGTTATAAAACGGTCTTTTCAAGAAACGATTACATAAAGCAATAGCTAGAAATTCCACCTTGCCACTGATTCATAACACTTTGAGGAAAAATTCTTGTTCGGCGGAAGGGGCCGATTCTTCATTTATTGCTAATATACTTATACCACAGAAAGCATATAGGTATAGTTATGTAATGGAATATATATGCATATATATATATATATATATCTACATATATATAATATGTATATATTTGCAAATATATATGAATATAAATGAACAGATAAGTGAATAAACAAACGACTTAGATAAATGAATAATGATAAATAAAAGGCTTGGGGTATACTGTCAAATTAAAAAATAGTTGAATATTCACTCATATGTGCAGGGTGCGAGAGAAGTCCTGTTAGCTTTGTATTTCATTCAATTTTAACGTTAACCTAATTTTTTTTTACAAATGCTTAATTTTATTTCAAGTTAGAACTACACAAGAAGGTAATGAAATTGGCCGAACTTGTTGAATACGGCTGGTTGTAAATCAGGAAGTGTCTAGAGAGCCGTGAAACGTTTTAAAGAGGCTGGAGGTATTGAGAACTGTACCAGAAAAGGTCTTCAACACCGCGCCTACTCCGCAGAAAATGAGAATATCCGCTGTCAAATTTAACGAAGTCCGGAGCGTTCGATGTGCAAAATGGCAAAGAAGCTCGGAATGAGCAAGCGGAGCGTTCAAAACGTGTCAAATTAGTCTGAAGCTGCGCAGTTACACTATTTCACGTGTTCACTTTCTGGACAAAAAAATGAAAAAAGAATGGTCTCCAAAGGCTCGCCGAATGATTTGTTTGGCCGAAGGTGCTTTTTACGGAAGAGAAGACATTCTCAGTGAACAACTCTACAATCACCCGGAACTGGCGTCAACTTTTCAATGAACACCAGCAGAACTTTGCGATAGGAATCCCTAGGCCGTAGTCTTTCCGGCCTCTGTGATGGTCTGGATAGAAATTTGCGCTACCGGGAATATGCCGTTGGTCATAATTAGCGAATACGTCGGAATGAGCGCTGTCAGCTATCAGGAGCAAGTTTTACATCATACTGGAGCCTTGGAGTACTCAACACTTCAGCGCCGTCGGATTCTTTTGCCAGTTGATCCGCTCAACGATTGCAATTTGTCATGCGCTGTTTCGAGGATTTTGGGGCAAGGACATTTTGCCGTGAAACTTGCGAGATCTCAACAGATTTTCAGACACAACCTTATCTTTGAGATGGTGTTGCATGCGTCCACCTGTAAGAGCACTAAACGAGCGGACGTTTTTGCATCGGTTGTCTCCCATCTGCTTTCGTAGTTAGCAACAAATTGAGAATTACGCAATAGGCCTCGGGTGCGTCACCTGTCCGAAGCAGGCCACCACTGGACGACAAACGTACGAGAGAGAAACGAATGGAAAGTATGCTGAGAATCCTACATCGGTGAAGACGGGCCCTTCAAAGCATCCAAGCAAGTATGGCGATGATTTATTTTGAATATGCAGAAGTATAGAAATCAAACTCTAAAAAATCATAATCGGCATTAAAAGTCGAAATTCACAACACACTCCTAAGCACTGACAATGTGTAGATGTACTTTCGCATGCTTGATTGCATTCACATTTTTTTATACTTTATAATTATTTGAACAACGAGCTTGTTTTTGCAGAAAAAAAAGTCGAGAATCAAATTCTTGGATTTGAAAAAACCATAGTTTCGTCTTGATAGGGCACAAAAAAAAGAAAAACTTTGGAAGTTCAAGTATGTTCTATTTGGACTAATAAAAGTCAACACAAGACGAGGCATTTTGTCAATAGCCGACGCCAGGCGGGCCTCAATTTGAACAGAACGTGTTCAGACCAATTGACAGAACACTCGAACTGTTGTAACGAGACATTTCCTTTTCTCGAAAATTTAGTGGTTTGAGGAGATAAATCAGGAGGAAATCAGATCTGCGAGTTTTCTCCTCATTCCTACTTATTAATTTGAGTGTGCAAAACAGTTTTAAGATCATCAAAACACGTAGGTAAGAAATAAATGAAAATAAAAACTCCTCATTTACGAAGCATGGCCGTTAAACATGGAGTGAACCGAATCAACACAATTTGCACTAGCATTCATGTAGCACTTCTGTGATATATAGGTCTAAACTTAGTTATTGGCAACAGTTTCAATAAATACTATGAGCGCCCGTTTAACCTTAGCAAGACGATTCTTACTTTTTTGCTCGTACGACCCTTGAAATTGTCCTTTTCAAATTCATTTGTCAAGGAAACTATTACTCATATCTAAAGCTCTCTCCGATTTTGTGAGCCGATGAATAGAACGACGTTAAGAAAATAATAAGCCGCAGAACTGATTATTGATTACTTAAATCAGTACTGATTTCCATGAAATAACGAGCGACGTTGCCACTGATTATTCTTAAAAGAATGCAAGTTGAGCGCGACTACGGCGATGTTTTCGCACATGTGGTACTTACGAGCTTTCAGAGTAGAAACGCCTATACAAAGTATTCAGTTTGGCTTTCTCAGCCATAAAATGCACGATAAAACCACTTGGTGTACGAAAGCAGGGCAATTTTGTAACCGTATCGATTGTGAAGATATAACTGATTGGTCACCTTAAAGTTAACTCAAACTCTTCAAAAGAAAAAAAGCTATAATTCTCCGAGAACTCTTACGCACCTAGTCATTTCTTTGCCGTCTGAGTTCCTTGAGTTGGTTGATCTTTCACCAGATCTTCAAAACACGTTGAAACAGCAACGAGGAACTATTACCGAAAAAAAAGATTGAAAAACGCATTATTCAGGTGGATAAACTTCGCATGTGATGGTTGAGATTCGAGATTTGAATTGAAACACGTCGCTACTAAGCGGATAAAATAAACAAATAATAAGTAAAGAAATAAATAAATATATAACAATAAAATAGATAAATGAAGCAGATATGACGAATATGATTTTCATGTTAGCCATGGAGAAATTTGTCAATAATGATAGAAAACCTTGTCAATTTTCGAATTCTCTCTAAAAAATTGCCCCACCTATGATCGTGGGGTAGAAATTATAGAGAACAAGGACAAAAAAAGTGAAATGAAATCTTCATCTATAAAATGATGACCGCCGAAATCAGTTAGGACGAATTCCATCAGAAGTTTCAGAACAATAACATGATAGAACTAACATCAGTGTATCGACGGAGTACTGTGAAGAACTGCATGCCATGGAAGAAGGTTAAAAGAATGCACATTGGGCAGCACACAGACTTTTTGTGAATAATGGGCTGTTCCGTAATTTCTTTCGCGTTTCAAACTTCTTTGTTATTTCGAATGTTATTCATTCGTAAAAAAAAGCAATTATTTGATAATTGAAATTATTTTTATATAACCTTTAGAGGTGGTATGATGTCACAAATATATACCCATTGACGTAGAGTGATGTGCAAAACTTTAGCGTCAGCTGGGACTCGAAACCTTACCTCACTTTATATGTGAGCGCGCGCTGTAGCCCGTTGCATTTCTAACGTCTATTCTGCATATCATCACTCTTTCTACCCTACAGCGCATCTATCTGTCAGCCGTCAACGGCCTGACCCAGGTAGTTTTGCACATCACTCTACATCACTGTCCATGGAATCTTAGCACCGCTAAAGCGGTTTAATAAAAATAATTTCGTTTGGTCTATATTACCCAATATCTGTCAGAGTGACTGGGTTTAATATCGATACCGAGTACCCGGGCCAGACCGTTGACGGCTGGCAGGTAGATGTGCTGTAGCATAGAAAAAATGTCAAAAATTTTGTCACTCTTGAATGATGAGGTTTTATAATGTCGGCAAAAAAAAACTATTTGAGCTTGGCGGCGCCCATTCAAACGTCAATTCAACTCATCTAAGATTCTTCTTGCTTAAGCGGCGATTCTTCATTTACACACTTGAATTCATTGAAACGATCAAAAATTGCAGTTCTACCAACTGTCCCGTCATCCCAGGCTTCGATATTCTGACGGAAAGTCTCAGAAGCACTTGAACCCTAGCGATACTCGTGTAGCACCGACAATCGTTTTTCCTCTCCACACAATTCCATCTCAAAGCAAATGTAAAACTGTTGTATATCAAAATAACCGCAAGAAGCTACTTTAAACGACACTAGAGACAAAAACTTAGATGAGTGAAAAATAGCTCACAAAACGAAAAAGTGTGGAAAATTTCTTGTCAATTTAAAATTTGATTAGCTTACAGTTCATTGAACTTGTACAGTCTGATCTCTGTAACGTCCACAAACCATAAACAAATGCCAGAAGTCGTGACTTTTTGGAATTTGTCCTTTGGCATTATGCGCGCACTTGAGAAGGCGTCTACAAAGGGCGATTTACAGCTTGAGCAATCTTAGTCGTGGCGATCTGACAGCACTCATGCGAACATGCAAAGCTTAGTTTTTCCGCATTTCTTCGACAATCGTTTTTTCTTATTGAGCGTTTTTTTGAGCGACATAAATATTCTTGTTCTGGAGTCATCTCCACAATATTGGTCATTGATGCTCCAAAGAAGTCATCTGAATCCTCGCACTCGAGCACTACGTTGCCTTGAACACCAACCCGTCTCTTATCGAAGCGCGGGCATCTGGGTGATAGTAGTTGCCTTTACAACTCGTCAATTGTTTTTTTCTAACCTTTCCAACCATTTCACTTTTCAAAGCCTGAGCCACTACCCGTGGAGTCGGCGCTGATTATACAGAAATCTCTCGCTGTTTGAGAATTACGTTGCATGCTGCAATTTCATCGGCCGTTCTTGCAGTGCTAATTGTAGCTGAGGTGGCAATGGTTGAGATCAGAATATTTAGCTTTTCCCTGTTATCTAATCTTTCTTTATAGCAGAGCGCGATGTGAAATGGAACCGTTAAAGTGTTGAGATGTGAAAAAATTTTCTTCAGTGAGACATGAAATCGAGCCAGCGATTACCTATTCCGGGAGCGAACGGGGTGAAAAACAAATTTACGACCGCCAACATTAGGCACATGTTTAGTAGCAAATTGTGGAGCTAGTCGCCATCCATTGCCAACTCTCTCATTTCGCCTTGGTATTTCGCAGACCATATTGAACGAACCACGGACTCCTTGAGGAGGGACATAAAGCTAAAGGGTAAAGCTCTCGGCGTTGATCACTTCGTGAGAGATGCGCCATGCATTCGTCTTCAGTTTCTAATTTCGTTTGAGGTGATCAAATGCATTACGGCACATACAATGACTAGCGGTGCCCTCCCGCTGTACCAAGTCTGCTTATCCTTCTAGACAAGTCTGCGACTAGTCTGGTACCATTCTACCGAGCTCGGAAGGATGGATGTCTTGGTGAGCCATGAGCACGGGATCGAACAATTGACCTCGTGTTTGACGCAGAGCACCTCTAACCACTGCGCCACATGCGCTCTCCTCAAGAGGGATATGCGGTGATAAATTGAGAAGTCGCTGGGCTAATCTCTGCAAAGTCATTGACGTGTGAACTTTTTGAAGTCGACAAATAATTGAGAATTTGTTGAAAGCTATCGATGAAGTGGCAGCGCACGTATTAAGCAACATCGTTTTTGCCAGATTATTTCTTCTCTTGCAATTTCCAATCACTATGGTGCCTTCTGTATCTCATATGGAATGAGAGTGTAGAAGGGAACATCGACATCGTTCCCTACTATGAATCGCTTCATTGGCTTCTCTTCTATCAAAGTTGACCACTTACCATCGATGAAAGTTCCTCCATTGACGATAAGAATTAAAAAATCACAAGGAAAACCATCAAATCGAATTTGCAGCTCGTCGCGCGAGATTGTAACATGTTTGCAAAGGGTTTGAGGAAAAATTCCCCCAATGAAACTCATCATTACGTACAAGGAGATGATTGCTATAAAGATATGAGGATTTCCTCCTAATATTCATTCACATTGTTGTCGATATTATGGACTTTTGTTAAGTAGCGGACCCGATCACCGAAAGAGCGCGCAGACCATGCAGGGACATCGAGCAGGCTGATCGAATCGATACGCATCTTCTTCGTGACACGACGATTGTCGCGATCTGGTCACCGCCCACAACTTTGAATTTCGCGCTTTACCCTCTCAACTTCGAGTCAATCCAGCGTATCTCAGCCAAATTCGCGAAGCATCCGACGATCGGCCACTCACCCATTTGCGGACTGACCAACGCCGAGCGCTCTCCTGATTTGCTCCGCTCCAAATTCTCACATTTCTACCTCTCAGTTCCTCCTAATACTTCTCTTTTCTCACATCTCCTTCGTTGAATCAGCCAGTAACTCGAATAGCTAGAAGGCTTACAACGATCAAATTGTCTATGGGCTCTAATGGGGCATTCTAAGCAAACACGCTTCTCACATTGGTTGCACGTAGTACATGTTTACTCTGAACTGTTCGTATAGGCCTCGCTTAGAAACAATAACGATCTGTCAGCCTGATAAGAGGATAACACGTTTCGTGTCTTTTATGAGGTCTGATAGGACACTCAGAGAGTAGAAGACACCTGCTATTTTGCTCTTGTAGGCTCATCAGTAGCTTTTTAGTCGTTTCTTTGCAGTTATTACGATGTCGTACTGAACAGTCTGACCCGCTGGACTCTCGATCGACTGGACCAGGTCCATCCACTTCTCGTTTATTTCGTCCTCTGTACTTTTCTCTTTGATTAGTGATTGCTCTTAACGGCTTTCAACGTCACTATTTGAAGTACAATGTTTTTTAGGTGGTAAGTGGGGCATATCCTCCTGCAAGTGATCGGCTGAACCGAATGGCACCGTGATGCTGAGGAGCCTGCAAAGGCGAAACATCAGCTGTCTAAAACTGTATAAGTGCCGTACCAGACCTCATAAAAGGCTCAAAACATGTTATCATGTTCTTAGTACACTTTATTCTAACAGGACTTTTAGGCTTATGCAGTAGTGAAAACATCAGTCAATTGTACAGTTTTCAACACAAAGTCAAATTAATGGTGGAGTGAATGTGACGCCTTCGAGAGCGCGAGTAGTTGTGGCCGCATAACTGTGCTGTCGTAAATAGCTGAGATAAGCTTTCTTAGGAGCGCATAGGGTGCAGTGGTTAGAGATGTTCTACGTCGCACACAAGGTCGATGGTTCGAACTCGCACTCACGGCTCACAAAGCCATCCATCCTTCCTGCTCGATAAATTGGTAACAGGCTTGTCTGGCATGATAAGCGACACTAACCCGATGCATCGGTGGGCTACCGCAATTATTATAAGGGTTGCATATGCATTCAATCACCTTGAATGAGGTTAGAAATTGCAGACGAATGCGCACCGCATTTTCAGTGATTGATCATTGCTGAGAACTTCATCATTCATCCTTTTAGCCTCCTTTCCAAACTTAGTGGAGTTAATTATCTGCACGCTGGGTTCCCTCAGACACTCATTAAGCAATTTTATACGTCATCAAAAGCATCATGGGACAGCTGTGAATTGTGGGAACTGCTGTAACTTCTTATTTGTCCGTCTATCTGAGTTCACCACTCTCATTCTGTATGGCTTTCCAATGTTCACTGACCAGCTTTTGCCACAATGAGTTCTTTCGGAAATGCGATCCTGCTCTTTCTGCTTGCTTTACACCTTATTAATCCGTCTTCACAGTTTTTCTTTTTTGCTGCGATGTTCCCAGTACTTCTAGCATTCAATTCGTTTTTTGTCTTCTTCTTGACATCGTAGAACACTGATTGAGTGCGTCAACCTGAAATCTCGGGGATAACCTTGTTGTGGCGTTCTATAAGGCGTTCTGTAGGGCGTTGACTGATGGAGTGTGCTGAGGAAAGGTAGGCACGGCTTTGCCTGCGAGCCGCGCCGAACGTCACAACCACTCGGCCACGGAGCCTCCCTGTATACGTAGGGGTTAGATGAGACGTCAATGGTAAAAATCTATTATTTCACCATTATGTTTAGTTCTGAACAGGCTACAATACTTTCGGGTGGTGCTGATTAATTATATATTTTATATCTAGTAGGTGTAGTTCGTTGATACGATATGAAGATTCACACCACCACGGTAGAAAAATGCGATGTGCAAAGGGTGTGGTGCTCGCCACTTGACTCAGTGGTGTTCGGACGCGTGCTTTACGCTCTGTCTGCACACCGGTTAACTGTGTTTTCTTTTGCACTGGGCTCTCAGCTGGAAAAACGCTACTGTGTCGTCAGCGTAGTGTCTTCCTTCATTTGCTATGCCGCCCATTAGGCTCACCACAACACTACATCAAAGTCTTCGGGTCGCTCTGAAAGTGGTCCTTGCACATTCATGCGGCATTGTATTGTAGATGCATCCCCCTTACCACATAATTCAAACTTTTCATCGCCTCCTTTTTCTTTTTGCGGGGTTATACCGGTGATGTACAGTTCTTCCTCTAAACGTAATCGTTGGCTCGTCAATGCTTATCACCTTTCCAGGTCTTCAGAGCAACCTTCCAATTATCGGGTTGACATGAAATTTTCTGGGCTTTTTCGTTTTTGTGCAAGTTTACCCGTTTTTGTTAATGAATAAAAACAAAAAATGATCAACCAAAGTAATTTCCTCTAACCAAGATCGCTTCCTTCCACTTTTAGGCCGGTTTCACAAGTCCGCGGCTCTAAAATTCGTTGTCTTTTGAACAAAAGAAATCTTCAAGTGCTTCACCCACCTCATCAATGTTCTCGAAGCGTTTTCCTTTCATAATGTGTTGTAACGATCGGAAGAGGTGAAATCACTGGGGTGAAATCCGGAGAGTAAACGGGTGGTCGACACGATCCCAGCCAAGTTCATGAATCTTCGCATTTGTCATTCCTTAGTGATGAGGCGTTACATTGTTGTAAGAGAAAAACAAACAATTTAAACTCGGCGGCGGCCATCCAGACATCGTTCCACCTCATCCAAGAAGCTCCTTGCTTGTGCGTCAAGTCTCCATTTCCAACCTTAAAATCACTGGAACGATTTTAACTACAGTTCTCACAATTGTTTCTTCACCCCAGGCTTCGTTAATCCGGCGAAAAGTCTCAGCAGGACTTGAACCCAAACGATACTCGTGTAGCGTTTTCAATCGTTTTTGCTCTCCGGACAACTCGATTTGAAAAATCGACGAAACGAAGAAGTGCGCAAATTTTCTTGCCAACTAAATACTATTGAGTATTTTGCAGTTCATTGAACTTGTACGAATTGCTTATCGTAACATTCTTCATGTTCTCAACCAAATACAACAAGCCATGACTTTCTAAAAATCTATCCCTTGGCGTGATGCGCGGACTAGAGAGGGCGTCTCCAAAAGGCGATTTACTTCTCCAGCAATCTTAGGCGTGGCGATCTGGCATGCTCATTCGAACATGCAAAGCTCGGCATCTCTGCATCTCTTCGACAGTCTTCTGTTCTTATTGACCGTTTTTTGTGCGACATAGCTGCTCTTGTTTGAGATCATCTCTCGAACATTGATCATGAAAGCTGCATAGAAGTCAACTGATTCCTCGCACCCGAGCATTACGCGTTGCCTTGAACACCTGCTCATCTCATATCATAGCACAGGTTTCTGGGTTGTAGTTTTCCTTCACTACTCGTCAGTTATTTTTCGCACTCTTTCCAACCGTATTAATTCTCAAAGCCTAAGCCACTATCCCTAGATTCGGCGCTGGTTATACAGAAGTCTCTCGCCAATTGCGAATCACATTGCATGCTGCAGTTTCATCTTCCATTCTTGCAGCGCTAATTATAGTTGGGGTAGCTATGGTTGAAATCAGAAATTTCAGCTTTTCCTTGTTATCCGATCTTTTTTTATAGCAGAGTACGATGTGAAATACAACCGCAAAAGTATTAAGATGTAAGAAAAATTTCCCTAACTTAACGTGATTTGGATTCGAGCCCGCGACTACCTTTTCCAGGACGGTAGTTGATAAAGAACAAATCCACGAACACCAACATAAGACGGAAGCTCAGTAGCAAGTTGTGGAGCTAATCGTCATCCCATTGTCAACTCTCTCATTTGGCCATGGTATTTCGCAGACCATGTTGAAGCAAACCATGAACTCCTTCAGGAGGGACATAAAGCTAAAGGGTAAAGCTCTCGGCGTTGATCACTCCCTCAGAGATGCGCCACGCATTCGTCTTCATTTTCTAATTTCGTCTGAGGTGATCAAACGCATATGCGGCATTTACAATGACTCGCGGTGGCCTACCGCAGTACCAAGTCAGTGCTGCTGCATATCCTCCCAGACAAGTCTGCGACCAGTCTGGTACCATTTTACCGAGCCCGGAAGGATGGATGTCTGGGAGTCATGAGCGCAGGATCGAACAATGGACCTTGTGTGTGACGCAGAGAAGCCCTAACCACTGCGCCACATCGCTCCTTAAGAGGAATATGCGCTGGTGAATTGAGAAATCGCTGGGCCAGTCTCAAACGCGACAGAAAAAAGTGCGAAATTCACGGAAACATAGATAGGTAATCGCTCTGAGCATTCGACCATTTACGGATCGATAGGCGACACAGGTGATAATAGAGACGAGCGCTCTTCTCAATCTGAATGCACCTTCGAAACGGATGCCTCAAAACTCCACTGGCTAGTTAGCCCCGCCCACATTGTAAGCGCTATTTAAGGAGCGATCTTTATCTGTCACCCACCCACGCAGGTCCTCTGTCATGACGTCACTTCATCATATTCCTTCGGGATATTGTCTTCTCTAAATTCTATGTATGGATATCGTTGTCGTTTTTGTTTCTTTGCATTTCTTCGATTGTTCATTGTTATGATTAGCTGAAATACACATGATCACTTCGGCTTGAAGCGATGGATCGATAATTCGATCCCGCGCTCGTCGCTCACCGAGCCATCCATCCTTCCAAAGACCGCAAATTGGTACTAGATTTGTCGAAGAGAATAGTGGCACTAACTTAATACATCAGTGGCCTTGGAGGTATTGTCAGGGCTAAGTATACAACCAACCACCTCAGACGAGGCTAGAAATTGAAGACCTATGCATGGCGTCGTCCCTTAAGGAAATGTTAGACGCCGAGAACCCTATCCTGTATCTTTTATAATTAGCTGGTGATGATAGCTTTCTTGCATGTTGTGGGTGGTTACTGATTATTTTATTGGTTGTACTTTTAGTATCACTCGATCTCCTACTGCTGCGTTTATACTAATATACATGGAGATCATCTATTCACCATTATTCCAGATCTCAATCAACGCAAAAAACGAATTACCATATTCTAAAATTTTCGCTTCTACTAATAATTATTGGAAAAAGATCTGCTATCTACCATTCAATTTTCCAACATCGCAGAGTCACCTGTGGGTCTGTTTATTTTCTTTTTTTTTTGCACAGGTGCACATTGCTTAGGGTAGTTTTTAACACTTTCAAGGCAAGGTGTATCCGTTTGAATGCGGGATTTTTGTGAGACTTTCCCCTCTGAAAAATGTTTTCCTCAAAGTTTTAGTGACTCGTCTAAAAGCCCAAATCTCGACGATTTCAAAAATGTGAGTAGCCTCTGGAGAGCCTTTCTTGTTGCGTTGTGGCAATAAAAACAATATTATGTTTCACACTTGGTTTGTTCGGTCGGCTAAGGTCTTTAGATGGCTGTTTGCTGGTCTTATAGTAGTCATTTGATAACTCGTATCTCGACAATTGTTGGCGCTAAAATTTGGATTTGAGATGATTTATGCAGAGCACTGTAAGAGCAAAGGGAAGATCATGTTTCGCCCTCGAACCAAGTATATCGTTGGTTGAACTTCACAACCGATTTATTGGCAGTGTAGAACAAAAATTAAAAGCTGGTATCCACAGAACGATAGGAGAAAATATGTCCTAGAGTCCCATAGCTGTTCCAACTTTTGAAATGCACTGAGAACCGGAAAATTCCGGAGATACCGATGATTTTGACATCGCTAACATTGCACAGTATAGCTTTTAACAAACTATTTTTTTCTGATCATCATAGTATTCTCCACACATAAAAATTAGATAGCCTAAAAGAGTCGAAGTAGCGCATGGGCAGTGGTTGAGCGCGCGCACGCATGTAAGGCTCGAATTGTGGCTCACCAAGCCACCCATCTCTCCGGAATCGTTAAACTGGTACCAGATTTGTTTGGGAGGATGAGTAACGCTGAGACGATGAAACGGCAGGCCACCGCGAGTCATCGTAAACACCAGATGTGCATTCTATCGCCGCAAACGAAACCAAATAATCGTGATTGCATAGCACATCCCTCAGGGATTGATCAATAATGAGAGCATGATCTATTTATCCTTTATTCTCCGAAAGCATTTGGATGCTTGGAGTAATTTTGTATCACAGTATTGCGAGAATTTTGAATAGAAATATTTTTAGAACGAAAAAACTCTGGTTAAAAAACGAAATTCGCATGACGTTTTACTTCGCGCGCTGCCTTCAAGAGCTGAATCTCCATGATACTTAACACAAAAAATCTCGGGTTTGGAAATACATAAACATTGGTTTGTGAATAGACACTTGTTCGGTAGCTTGCTTTAAAATGTACTCTAAATTCGGAATTTTAGAAATAATTTACTTCTGTAGTTGTCGCCCCACATGGATGGTGAGTCTCGTAGATGGGTTCGGATGTGCCTTAAATCTCTCGTGTTCTTAGCATTTTGATATGTAATGCGAGTGAGCCTAGAGAAGGAGGAGAATTTACTGCCTAGCGACTCGCATCGTTCTCACGAGGGCGAACAAGGTGAAGTACTGTGTTGTACACTGTTAACTCGTTGGGGACGGCAGCTCTTCGCGCAGCGCGTTTCGCAAGAGTTGCGTGATTCTCTTATTTAATTGATTTTTTCTCCCTGTTTCGCAAAAGCTTTAGGCTTTTTGTGTCATTATGATGCTTCGTTATGCACTCTCCTCGATCGTTTGCTTTAATCCGTATATAATTCTTATGTGCAGCGAAGACTCAGCATCAGTCAGCAACATCAGTCAGCTTAAGTGGGTTCAATGTCGGCAACGACTACCCGCGCCAGAATGTTCACGGTTGGCTGTTGGCAGATAAAGCGTTGTAGCGTGGCAAGAGTGGAATCAAAAACGAGTGTCGGTAGGGCAACGGTTCAGCACGCGCTCCCGGAAAGAGTAAAATGTGGGTTCGAATCCCAGCTAACGCAGAAGTTTTTGCACACCACTCTACATCATTGGGTATATGGCTATACTTTTTCATGAAGGTCAGGTCATGTAATCATCAAGGCAATTATAAGCAACCTTTGTGTAACCCTTACTAAGGCATAATTGCTTTGATTCATAGCATCTGTGGACTTTGAATTTGGAAAAAGTTGAAAAAAGTTTGTAGCTAAAAAATCGTCTTATTACTTCTTATAAAGACATTACTGCACACGGAAATCGCCGAGAGTATAGATGTGAAGGACTCACTCTGAAGAATTATTTATACAGCCATCTTCCTATTTCCAGATTGTCGACTAGAATTATGACTGAAATTTTTACGTCGCAAGTTGATCCATTTGAAGGTTAGTAGCTTTAGAATCTATTCGGATAATCCCGAAGTAGACGACATCTAACATTTTTGTGTTGAAAAGACCATACATGTCACTCTGATGAGGATCAAATGCCGTTAAGCGTTTTTCAGAAGAGGAGCTTCATGGTGAGACATGATCGCAATGGAAGACGAGTTCACGCTCCTCGCATTACATGCACTGGTATATTATCGTGGAGCCGCATCACTGCCAATGACCGCAGCTTCGGCTTCCCAGCAGACAACGTCGCTGTCTCAGCAGGTGCTTTGTTTTAGCCTGTCTTCAACGAGTAACTACAGGCATTCTTTTTGCTATACAGTCATTTCTCTTTCAGTCATTAACGGCGTCACGCAGTTCCGCTAGAGACTCGCCAGATTTATTCCTGTAGGTCATATCAGTTTATTTCTAGTACTAAAAACTAACACGTTAGGGACCAAGCTTTTTTGCTGAAAAACACTTTCTTCTTGAACCTCCAGTAATTATTCGGCAGCTCAAATCTCAAGGAATTCAGTTCTTGATTTGGTCTAGAGAAAAGATTCTTAATGGATTGCAGCAAAAATAAAGATATAATTCACACTCAGCAGTTTGCTTCCCTTGTTCGATTAGAATCTGTGCGTAGCTTTTCATTACAAATGTGGTAACCATATAGTGGAAAAATCATGTTGATTGTCAAACAGAAATCATATTCTAAGAAGGTTTTTCGTAGAATACTGCGAGAGTAAAAAAAACATTCCATCTCCAGAGTTTTTTTTTGCACATATGATGTATATATGCATATATATATATATATATATATACGTACGTATACATATATATATATATATATATATCTGCATATTTACATGCATGCATACGTATGCATATATGTGTACATATGTGTGTATCTAAATATGTATGTATATGCAAATAAATAAATATATATCACGAAAAATGTGAATTTCACGAAACAAAGAAATGTTCCCGAATAAATTACAAGATTAGCGGTCTCGCGAATGGCGCTACGCTTATGTATTTAGATACCGTTCCGCAAAATTTCAAGCTATACGTATCTAGTTAAAAACCTCGTTTCATCTTATGAATATTTTTTGTTTGTCGAATTTCGGCCTATACATCATCCGTGAGCGGTCGGTTGATTTTCTTTCCTACTTTTGCTTTTGACTTCGGCCCAACATCACCACCGAATCAGCAAGTAGAAGCTCGGCCAGAGCTCCATTGCCGAAATCCGTTTCTTGGAAACGACATTTGAAGGCTTGAAAACGCCCTTGCAAGGTTACTGCAGCAAACCAAGGAACCATAAGCACGACCAGTAATATACCATTTGAAATATGTGCTGGCATCCGCACAACTACTGCAGGCGGACCGTCTAAGTATCTAGGTGAGTATGCAGGAATATTAACCATAGAATATTAATAGGTTAGAATATATAATAACTGCCCTACTGACGAGACCAAAGGTCGAAACACGTGTATCGGGCTCTATAAGTCAGCCCAATTTAACAGACCACATGACATTCGTGATAAAAAAATGATTGTTTGGCGTATTGTAAGAATATTGTCGTTTATTTTTTTGTATATTATCAAATGATCCCGCTATGAATTTCAAGCAACGGGTCAGCTACTTCGAGTGCAAAATGTGATTTGTTATCGCTCTACAGCGCTCCAGGACGACTTTTCCAGTATCTAAACCAAGATAAAATTTGATAAGATTTCTATCAAGCCATCACTAAATTTCCAATGGAAATCGTTGGAAAGCCAAGCACAAATGGCCGACAGTCGAATAATCATCGAAGTTATAGTCAAAGTAACACCCTGTGGAGCAAAAGCCAAGCAAATCAGCAAGCAATCTCCGTGCTAAAATCGCACTTTTCTTCTACTATTGAATGATTACCGAAAGTCCAGTGCAAAATCTGTGTCCACCGAGAAAACCACAGGAAGGCCAGTATATTAGGTCGTTCCATAAGATTTGGCAGAAGAGCAATAAACACTAGATTTATTAACTAGAAGTTATTAAAATTGCGTGACCTTCAATTTGCCTATACGTGCTTGAGGATGGAGCTCTCTTGGGTGCAAATTCGATTGCTAGTCATTCACGAAAGCCGCGTATGGGAACGATGCTGGTGAAGCGGCGCGCAAAACAGTGGAACTCTTTGTGGACAGCTCGAGCGCGACTAATCGTCCAGACTGTTCTCTCCAGCTTTGAACTTCGCTGACCACTTTCTATTCGTCCTTTCTGTAACCGTATCATCGCCCCAAGCTCTATCAATTTTGCACATCACTTCATTAGCAATTTTTCCTTATGCGCTATCCGTGCATGAGTAGCAAGCAAATTTGCTCCATAAACAACTCCATCTTAGGGCAAATGTGGGGAACTTGTATACCAAAATGTTCACAAAAATGCGCTATTAAACTTTTCTAAGATCATGCAATTTTGAATGCTACTAGGTAATAAGTTTGGTGTTTATTTCTCCATTGCCATAACCTATGGAACGACCACATATCATTTTAGGTACACTTGGTCCTAAAAGGGTTAATTCAGATTGTACTAATCTGGACCAGCAAATGAAAAACTTAAGGACTTGTGATTGTGCACTTTTCCTTCCTTCTGACAGTTTCTTCTCATTGATTCTTATCTGTTTTGAAGATCTGGAGAATCATTAATCGCAGCGAGAAACACAAGCGGTCAGGAAAATGAGCAGGTAAGAAATTTAGTAATTTCTAAACAATTAGCTTTTGAAAAAATCATGAAAAGCTCTCGTTTTTCCAACTGAAAAGCACGAAATAAGTGGAGCTCTAATACAACTCCGTTGAATGTTCAAAGTATTAGATTTTTACCATTCTGAAAAGAGAAGTTTAAATTAACTCACAGTTGATCGTTTAGACTCTTCAAAATCCGTACACTTCTAATTGAACTTTATCCATATATCGAGCGATTTCATCATACATTCAATCTTTCAAGTGACTGAACTCAACACTTCAAATAGGTAGCTCCTCCCTGGTCAGCTCGTAATTATCAGCTGAGTGAAAACATAGCGTTAGTCGAATTTATCCTGTAGCCTTCGACGAACAATTGTCACGGCGTGATTGCTCATCGTATTCAAATCAGTGATTATTCTGGAATAAATTATCATTCTATCCATGACGAACTCTTTTTTCTGAGGTCGTTGTTCTATTCCTCAGTTCACAAAATGAGGTGAAATCTCCTAAAGAGAGCTCGAGGGGCTTCAAACAATGGATTTGGAAAGCCAGTCCAAAGCGTCTTAGGTGCGAGAAAGAGTGGAAACTGTGGTGAAACGGTCACTGTGCGCTAGTTATTTTTCGTGTGACTAATGTCAGAATCTAAGGTTCAGTTTTCATTATAATCCCATATAAGTACTATCGAACGCTAGTATACAATGTATTGATTTCTTTTCACTTTATGTGTAATTGGAGATGCGGCGATTATGGTGCTTGTTAATCATTTTTTGAGCCATGCGTGTTTTCTGTTGCAGGGCAACTAATAGCCTAATTGACTCAGATTTCCTAAAGTGAAGACGAATGGTACTGCCCGACTTATGAGAATGTTAAGAATGAAACACTTGTATCGGGCTCTGTAAGTTGCTTTATAACAGACCACATGCGTTGCGCAGAAAATGATTATCAGACAATATTGAAATTTGAGCGTGGTCTTGAGAAAACATTCGAAAAGAATAGTATGATCAAGGTACTCTTTTTTTTTATTCTCGTCTACATATCTCAGTGGTCTCACTACTGTTTTGCCTATTAAGACTCGTAATATACATGAATGCATAAAAATGTGTTTTTATTCTTTATACTGTTTTAGTAATCAATTATTTATTTATTTCTTATCATACTAAGGGGCGCATGTAGCACAGTGGTTAGAGGTGCTCTGCGTTGCACACGAGGTCGATTCTGCGATCTCGTGCTCACGCCTCACCAAGTGATCTATCCCTCCGTGGTCGGTGAACTGGTGCCCAATTGGTCTCAGACTTGCCTAGGAGGATAAAGAGCAGTAACTTGATACAACGATAAACCTCCACCAGTCATTGGAAAACCAGATGTACATTCAATCACCTCAAACAAAATTGAAAATCAAAGAAGAATACATGGCATATCCCTCAAGGGTTAGTCAACGCCGGCAGCTATATCCTTTATTTTATCAATCTATTTTGTGTTAACTACATGAATCATATGAATTTCATTACCGGTGCTTCATTTCGTATATTCTCATTGTTTTCCCAAGACAATTTCTCGTAGGATCACCATTGCTCTATCGAGAACGACCTATGTATTGTTAATGAACGGCCACCGAGGCTAGCGCCAGATGTGGTTAAGTGGTTCATCTTTCTTCATCCATACATAAACTACCTATCACGATCTTATAGAACATTTCATTATCTGTGTTCGCTCAAATTTGTCACACAGACAGCTTTTTATTACAGAGTGGTTTACGCGAGGCATGCATCAACTTCTTTCAAAGAGCTTCTTTGAGAAAGGACAGAAGTTTTCTGACCGTTCGATTTTGGAATGAAATGCACGACTTCCAAATGCGATGGATCGAGCGAGTTGTTTTATAAATACATGAGTTATATTGCTGATAAACAAAGAACGTCACAATGTCTTTCCAGTGGAGACAATTTCAGTGATTGTTTCAATGACTCGATCTGATAGGTACCAGTGGTTTTGAACAGTAGAAGCATTACCAGTGTGTGAAATGTTTCCAATAGGAAGTGCAGCTGCCTTTCCGAAAAAATAATACACGCCTCGGTCATAATATTCTGCTAGCCAAGAACAATTTTCATATCATACATTTATGTGCTAAGCAGTGAGTATTTTCAAGATAACGTCAGAATTCTCCATTTTATTTTCGGAAGAACCAGAGAATAGCAGCATTGTTTTGATTCTTGTTTACCATGACTAGAGATCTGCATCGTTTTACTTCCAGGAAAGTGTTCACCTCGTCGTTTCAACGAACCGCTGCCACATCGTACTGTCGAGATTGTTGGGGAATTTTACTGAAAGTATATCGAAAGTTTCAGGTGCGTTTTGTACTCTTAACAAGTTTCATCGGCTAACACGAAGTGATACTTCGTATAATCTTGACTGCACGCGCTACGAAGCATGTGCAATTCACAGTGTCCATTATGCTCTCATACCTTATTTCCCATGTCCTGAGTACTTCTTATTATATTTTCAAAAATGATGGAAAGAGAAAGCAAAAAAGCACATTAAAGCTTTGAGAACAAAGAAAAATAATGAATCCAATCTTTTCTTCATGAAAGCAGAAAACTGCCACACCCACAAATAGGAAACTTTGTGAACTATGATTTTTGGACTGCTACATGGGAGAACAGCGGAGTCGCTTGTTTTCAAGTGCAATTTTATTAAGGTCCGTAGTGAGTACAGGAGACGGCTATGAGGACCTTTGGCTCGCTTCTATGTGACCAACAGCGCAAAATTTTATGGACGTCAGTTTGGTCATGAAAATCAACACTAGAAATTACTAGAGTGTTCACATTGATGAGAACCAAAGAAAAACCTGATTAAAAGTTCAAACTGTGCAGTAAAGATTGGCACATAGTGGAGGATATGATCATATCAATGGGCGACATGCTAAGTGAAGGAAGAGCTCCTAACGACTGAATATGATGTAGTTTACCTCGATAGTTTCAGAGCTGGCAGACAAAAGTACCTATTCTTCATTAGGTAGAGGAGGAATACAAAATTGTCAGAAAAGACTACCCAGCAGAGTCTGAGGAAAAGATAAATCAAAGTGGATCGAGTAAAAAGATTTCGATGGTATTTCAACGCCGCGATAGAACATACGCGCTCCAGTGGATATCTACTCAGCAGCACTCGTTGGCCGGGTGGCGTCACCATCTCCTTCAAAAAAGTACTTTTACGCCCTAGAATGGAATGTAAGCCCTTTTCTGTTTAGCACAAAGTCCATATCATCAAATATATCTTGGGTTTCTAGAAGATAAATTCTTTTCTGGAGGACGAAAGCACGTACTGGCCGCCTTAAGTCTTGTGTAGGCCCCAGATATTCATTCAATCACCTTTTGTATGCTTGACGAAGTCGTTTACATGACATACTACTCGGGAATGGACCAAACGTTCTTTGCGTTAACTCCTTCGTGGCTCTCGCGATCTGTTGCATTTAGCCTTCAACATGCAAGAATTGAATGTTATAGAGCTCATACTATTGACTAAAGTCTTAGCGAAGTGGTATTTGATTAGTTTTCATGCTTTTTATAATTTAGATACTACGTGTTGACCTGCAGTACAGCATTCAGTTTTATGCTGCTGACGCCATAAAGTTTCTGGAGTTCCTCACACGGCGTGGATGTAATGTGTGTCGATTTTTATTTCCTTTATTCTAAGAGTCTTCTCATAGTTTGCGATTCTCTAGGAAGTCTCCAAAATATTATCGAAGTTCATTATCACGGTCGTTAGTCGCTTTTTGAGAAAGCGAAACAAGATGAGTGAGGCAAATCAGACATGGATACAAAGCAGAGAGGTTGGTCATTGGAAATGACTTCAGCTGTCGTCATTACAAGCCGAGCTCGTCCATTCTTGTGCTTTCTACTATTTCCGGTATTGCAGATGTTGCGACTGGTCTGCCAATCTCCAACTATCGCCAGCATACTGTTGGATATTATCGTTGACGTTGATAAGATGAAAGCAGAGTTAGTGTCCATTTCTTTTGTGAAAACCTTGTGATCCTTGTATGGGTAAGTTAAGAATTGGTGTTTCAGAACGAGAATTTCAGGTTTAAAACAAAGATGACTTCTGCCAGCGTGATCGATGACATGGAGTTCATTTGCTACGTCATAGAGCAGATGAACGACCTTGTGCGAAAGGCTACCGAACGACTATATCAATGTGAACTACGCAACAGATTTGCGCCTCGCTTTCACCGTAATCACTACTTCTAGCTTCAACTTGTAGCATTTGCTTCTGCTGGTCTTTGAGTACTTCTCCTTTTGCTGTTTTCGTGACGTCCACATTTTTCTGCACTTATTTTCTCGTTGAATTGAGTATTGCAGACTTTACCACTTGCTTACTTATTGTCGTTCTTTGTAGTTTTGGAATGCTCTAAGTTTCCATCACTTCTTTCTTATTTGATCGCTCTGGCCTCATGAGATTTAGATGAGCGCTATCAAAATTCTGATTCACCGATACTACTCCGAGATACTCCCACTGTGGGTATACTTAGTGCATGAAATTATTCGTACACCTTCTTTGTAAAGAAGAATAGGAGAGATTTCCTCAGATTCTTTTTTATGGGACATCGTTTTGTATAACACTTATGTAGACGTGGAAAAATGTGAAAAAAACTAATTACGCCTAATTCGATTTGATTCTCGAATTACACCGTTACCTTTTCTCTCCTCAACGAGCGTTCATCTGCATGTGTAGATTATGGGTGCAGGTTCACCAGTGCCTTATAATAATTAATTTCGGCGATCCTAACGAAATGTTTTGGAAAAGCAAAGGTGTGCATCGATTTGCCTCTGATTTTGAGTTCTTACATTTACACAGTAAACTTTACTGCATTCTCCTTAGTACAGAAATCGAAGAAATTTCGAATCGGCGAAAAGCGCCTGTCCAGTGATAGATTAGATGTTTGTTTTTTTCTACGAACACGAATACGCTTAAACTTCGCGTAACTTCGTTTTCTGAAGAAGAATTTCACTTGACTACGCATATTCTACCTAACAACATTGTAAAAAATTAATTGTTGCTGTAATGTTTGGTTGGTATACATTGGCTTTTATTTCTCGCGTGGTTTATGTTGTATATTTGATTTTGTCTAATTTATTTTGTATATGTTGCAGTAAGTGCGAATATTGTAAGCAAACATCGAATGCGAATAAAGTTGATCGACATTTTCAACACAAGGCAACTACTTAAAATCGTATACAATTAGGGTTGTCGAGAATCTGGAGACCTCAATTTAGGGGAATAGAGGGGCTTTGAATTCGCGATTACCTTTTACCCTGAACCCCACCTAAAGTTCCGAGTTCTTTTCGCACCTCGAAATTCTTGTGGTTATGTCCGAACAGTGATTGTCGTGATCTTTACAAAGAAATACCTCCACACTTCGTTCTCTCGACGCTTTTGATCTAGATAACACTAGATATACAAATAATAGGCCTAGAAAATATAGATCGGAGATATTGGGACGTAAAGATTGGACGTATTCTCACTGTGTGTGCATACTACAGCGAGGAGACAGAAGAGACACTGTTCTGTCGTCAAAAAGAAATTATTTTTCACTTCCGTACTATATTATCGAATAAACTAAGCAACAAGCCCAAACACATTTGCGAGATCGCCAAAAGCTGTAATATCAAAAAATTATGAAAGTTTGATAAAAATGCAAGCATGGACCCTAGCAGCAAGAAATGTGCACCGAGTGTGAAATGTTATTTTCCTCATTGTTATAGAGCAGTAAGGATGGCTTTTAGGAGCCACTCAGTCTTGAAATCATCGTTTTTCAAGATATCGAATGATTACTATGACAATAGTTTAATGTCTGTGATCGGCGAAAAAGCCAAACAGGTAACACGAGTGGAAAACACCCTATACACTCAGAAAGCAAAATGCAATTTTCTTTTCGTTGCTAGGGTCAATCATCAAAAAACCTTTTCAGAAACCAAGTCGAGTATCAGAATTTCGATTTTTCGGCTATCGAGTGGTTACTGACACTACAGTAAAAAATCTGCGCCCGAAGAGAAAATCACGAATGACAGCGTATCATAAAGTGAACATATGGTTCTCAAATGAAGAAACCTCGGCGCAAGTGAACACAGCGTGCAAATTCCATGGGAACTACAACACTGAGCATCAAGTCAAATTCGTGAGCCTACGCGAAAATGTGATAGTTTCATATAAGCTAAGCCTTTTGCTTCTGCAGGATAATTCAGCGTTAGTTACCCTCATAGTCACAATTTAATCAACTGCTTCACGGCAATAATTCAATCTCTGCTTTGTGGATGGTAGGTGGATGCAAAGCATTGGTCCTGTAATGGGCTCGGATTATATAAAATTCCAGACTTAGAAGCTTTGTATGTAAAAACACTTCAAATGAGGTTGTTGTATTTCAGGAGCACCTGAAAGCTATGAGTAGACAGTTTTTTCTACCGCCTATGAAAAGCCTACAACATAATTTATTTGTGAAGATGTTCATTATGTACCAAGCCTGTCTGGTGGTTCTTTTCGGTTCACACGATCTAGGATCGTTGAAACATGACTATATCAAAATATCACAAGATATCGGTTCAGCGAATATTTCGAGACATTTATGAAGAGAAAAAAAGTCCAAGTAATAACCGAGCCCGCACTCAAAAATGGTTCGACGGCCTTGTGTATACTGGACGTAAGAAAGCGAATCGTGTTAAATAAGTGCTGGAATCCGCCTTGATCGTTGTGCATTGATAGTACTTGTCCCAGTATGGGTGAAACGCGGATTCAACTCCCGTATGAGGTCGTATGTTTTGCTCATCATTGAACATATAATTGACATAATAACGTTATTTTCAGATTTATTCTAATCCACGCATCTTCATTTTAACCCAGCGAAGTGACAGATCGTCCTTTTTTCAACAGTTCAAAGTTCCGTATTTCATTGCTGTACTGTTAACTTACTTGAGCAAGATAGTGGTCAATTCTTGCGACTCGTGAAGGTCCGTTGCAATTATCTCAAACTTACCTGGTACGTAAACTGTTTAGCAGAAAACACGTTCTCTAAGGTCTCCGAAAAGTCATGACTGGGCTATACAGGACTACTGAATTTGGCTGTCGATGACCATTTTGAGACGGAGGTATTGTGAGATTTCTCACTAGGCAGATTTTTCAACGACGGCGACCATTTCGCAAGCTTTTTTTCTCGAGAGCCGCGCTTAAAAAACCATTTTCCGAGCTAGTCACTTATAGGGATCTAGTACACTGAAAGCTCAACGTCTCGCAGAATTATTCAATTTCACTCGCCACTGCTAGACTTTTGCTTTTAGGAAAATTTTGAAAAATTTTGAGATACTGTGTATCGCAGTTACACTAATGTCATTTTAAACAAATGGTGTCTTAACAAGATTTCGTCACTTATTCACCGATACCTCCTGTTTCTTCGGGGTCGAGAAACTTCAATCGGCCTTGTGAAGGAAGCTTCTACGGTGTTGATAGACTTCGCAGCACTTCGGCACGGTTATTGCAGGTTTGATGGAAAATCGACCCAACCGTCGACGACACCTCTGTGTAATCGGATTCTCCCTTGAGAGGTACTGGCACAGACGAGGGGCACTATAAAAATCTGATCATAATGAATTCCGAGAATTTCTTATCTGCCAAGTTCTTAAATAATTTTCCAAGAAAAGTGTAGTTATGATAATACATACTTATTTCCCAACCCTAGAATAATCTCCTCCCAGAAATTATATTTTCCTGATTTCTGACATAAAATCATTCGTTTTTTGGGATAGAATTCGAGAGGAAGAAGAATGAGTGAACCGTTCAAATTCATGGGCGTCAGCGAACTCCATCCATCTGTTACATTCCAACTGAAGGTTTAAAATTTTTCAAAACGTTTGCAAACGTCTTTACCTATGCAACGACTTCGTTGAACAACAATTCTACAAATCAATTGGAAGTCATTTTATTTGACCGCCTATTGCGGTGTTATGATGTTTTCAATGAACCCAATGATTGGAGTGGTATGCAAAAGCGTTTGCGTCAGCCGGGATTCGAACCCAGACCTTACTCTTTCCGGGACCACAGCGTCGGTGGTGCAACGGTTTAGCACATGCTCCTGGAAAGAGTAGGATATGGATTCAAATCCCAGCTGACGCAAACGTTTTTGCACGACACTCTACATCATTGGAATTTTTCAAATCGAGTACCATGATAAACAATAAATCAATTGATTTCTTTCCAGCGTTAGTATGATCCATGATTGTTGAATTATCTTGACTCTATGGAGTTCAGTTATTATCAAAATCCAACATTTATGTTATGATCATCAACTGGCCTGGCTATGTTTCTTTTCTTCAACAAATCTGAAGTGCAATGTCGTGCAATTTCATTCCATGCAAAAAGGTAAATTCCATCTCTAAAAGCAGAAAAAAAGTAATAAAGAGGAAGACAGATACGAATTGAGATGACTAAAAAATGCAATCGTGACAACTGAAACTATATAACAATGTGCGAGAAGTGATGAAGGTATGGGCGCATGACATTCCCATTTGACTCTACTATGGTTTCAATGATTTTCGAGATTTTCCCTAGTCCTAGAGAAGCTCCGGAAAACTATCGCTTCATGCTCTCTTCAAGTTAATTTTTGTCCGAAAATCTCAAATAAATAAAATGCCATACTTACCGGATAGACACACGGACCATGCAAAGCGATCAAAGTGTCGAGCGATTGGTATAATTTTCACATAATCAATAACTCTTATCATCGACATATCCAAGTGCTTTTTGATGAATCTCATCGTTTCATCGTATGCTAATTCACGAACGTCATACGCTTGAGAACGAGATGACGCTTAGAATTTATGCCTGCAGATTCAATAGTAACGTTTTTAATTGGAGCTTTTAAAATTAACTCCTAGAAAATTCTGATACTGAAAGACAATTTTCCCATGATTCAACAAAAATTAAGCGAATCCCACTTGAGTCCTTATAAGAAAATTCTTTTGAGGCGAAAATTTTCATGTTTCTATGCTCTTTTCAACGTTACTTTGACAAAAAACTACAAGTGCATCAAATTCATAGACTACATGCTCCTAATTGCTGAAAAAAACAGGAAGTAAGAAGGGGAATGAACGGAATTTATGGTGATATCATGTTAGCGAGCGATCTAGGTATAGAAGTTCGAGTGACTGTGCTGGGTACTCGACGGCATCTAGTGAAGATTTTGAAGTTGTGCGCTTGAATCTTATATAATTATGATAAGATTTCCAAAGACAAAAATGTGTTTCGAGCACGTGTAGCGCAGTAGTTAGAATTATCATGCAATATTCACACAGTCTTTGGTTCAATCCGGCATCTTGAGCAAACGAATCTCTCCATCCCTCCGATTTCTTCAATAGGTGAGAGATTATTTGAAAGTATAAAACACCACCTTAGCTTGTGGGTAGTAACCTTCACAATCACTATAGAAGCTAAATTGATCTACCCTGCCATATACAATGGTCGGTGTGTTACATGGTGGATGTATTGTGCTGCATGCCACTAATATACACAATATTACGAATTTGATCGAGTGCATGGCATATACAGAGGATACTGATCGATGCAAAACGCTCTGCTCCTATTTTTATGAAGGTGGTTTTGTTTGCATTTGATTTCTAACCTCTTATTTCATTTCTGATTCTTATTGAATACAGCCACGAAGCTCGAATTTGCCCAACACAGCAACATTGCAAATCATTTTGGGGAGTGCATATCGCAGTGGAAGCTTCTAGAAGAGCTGGATTGTCAAGCGACACCTAAAGTGCGCAAAAAAGATCACAAACATCGCGTCGTGCTCTTCCCAGACC
>JAHQIW010000015.1:0-18569 GCA_019055375.1 Parelaphostrongylus tenuis | reverse complement strand
TGCGAAAAATACCGGAGCCCTGCCCACTACTGTCTCATCTACTATCCGTAACCAAGCGATCGTTTTTTTGCTAGTTCCCAATTATAATGCAACCACTGATGGCTAAATCACCACTGCCACAGGAAAAAATGGCTCCTCTAAAAATGTGTAGAAAGCTGCAAATCCACCAGCAAATATCATACACTATGCCAATCATTACTATCACATTTGCAACCTAGCCTAATCTTTTCTATGAGTGGTACTACGGTGAAAAATGTTACCGAACAAAAAAAAGATGTTTATCAGTTTTCAATCGAAAAGGAAAGTTTTTCATGAACTACGTTCAGGAGTTCATCCGTATCATATAGAATCAAATAAATACAGACATCGAACAAATATAAATCAATCTTATTTTCCTTGTTATACTGCAGAGGAAACGTCTTTCAAATAATAAGCACAAGCGTTGGAATCGTTGAATTTTACGTTATTCGAATACTTTCTAACAGTTTAGAGGAAAAGCTCCGTTCTTCGAGAAATATGTGGGCATGAAACAAATGTTTACCTTTGCTGAAGCGTTATAGAAAAGCTTCTTCAAAAAGTGTGTTAAATGGCACAGTAGTCCGAGTTTATACTAACACTCTCACATAAAGTTTTTGTCAGCAAAAGGGATCGTTTATTCACGTTGCGCCGTTCCAAGAAAAAGTACCCAAACAAAAATCTACAATGTGCTCCAGAACTTTCTTTGGAACCTTATAATTTGTTGGAGATGTAAGGTCACTAAAGAGCTCTTCAAGATTCGAAATCTCGGCTAACGTATGCTCCGCAACAATTCAGTGAACATGAGGACGAGTAACATTGTCTTACTGGAAAATGTCAGAATGGCATCAAATTTTGTTGCCTTTTTTCTCTATAATACAGCAAATATCTGCCTTGGAGCGTTAATGTGGGTAGACATATTCAGGTCTTCAAACCTCTAAAAGTGATTGAGTCGAATTGATCACTTACTGTAGTGAAGAAAACTCCTAACACTCCAAATGATTTTTCAGAAATATTACAGAAATGGAGAGACCACTGGAGAGATTGTAATCACTACACAAGGAAATGAGATTTCAATTTCACTATGTGAAATGTGGAATAACAAATTTTCTTTTGCCTGCACATCGTGCGGAAAATGCGCAAAGACGGCGTTTTGTAAACATCCACCTTGAAACGCTGGAAAAGATGAACAGAGTAGCGTGTGCTCATCATCATATCAACTACATTCCTAAACATCGTCCACTGTGATTTCACGTTTCAATACAGTGGCGATTTCATCGATGGAAAATATTTCCTTATCTCAAGGCAACATTTGATGTCTTCATGCAGCAGTTTATTCTACGCCACAATGCTGACACGATTTTCCGTTAACGTCCTCATAGTGGTGGATTTTTGCTAACATCTAATTACGCACTATTTCTCAGCCATACTATTGAAATTCTATAGATCTACTCAAATTGGCTATCAGTTGACTATTCCGTTGAAAACTATAATTTATGAGCGTGCTAAATGTATGAGGCTAACAAGAACATCAAATTTCACAAACTCAGTTGTTTGCTTAGAAATTTGTTATCGAAAAAGTTTTGCACTGAGAATTGGCTTCCGTTTTTATCAATCGATATCTTCTTCGGAAGACTTTTTTCTCAGAATTGCAGTTGTGATTCAGGCGCTTTGTCGATTGTCGCAGCATCAGAAATTAGAAGGCGGGAATCGAATATAAGCCGAGCAACTTGAGAAATTGGAGCATTCAGTGGAATTTTTCTTTAACTTGTCGCTCCCACGCAGTCCATTTTCATTCAAGATTTGACAGAGATTTTTTCATCTCGATACCTGGTCTTTTGAGCATCGCATTAGCACAATGTGTCACGAAATACTCTTTCAAGATTTGTTCTGAATTAAGCGAGTTAAAGATCTTTGAAGCACTCGAAAAAAACCAGAAAAAATCAAAGACCAGCCAAGGCGACGTCACCCTCATATAGGTGCCGAGTGCCGAATCTGTCTGTTATCTCGTTGATGATCTGTCACCAAAGATCTAGACATTAGTCTTAGTTGAGTCTATGATACTTATTCTATTTTAGGAAAATGATTATTCTTACAAACGAAGCAGGACCTTCGAGCGCTTCATTTATGATTTTGTTGCTAGTCTCAATCTCAGCCGTGTTTGGATGTGGAGTGATTCCTGGAGGTCAAAGTAATGAATAAGAGTTGTTATGGATCTGCAAATATTCCCATTGTTAGATGGTTAAGAGCTCTAACCAGAATGAGCATGCTTAGCACTCCATTACTGCCTGATTGTTGTCGCAGTCTGCACTATCTATAGCAGGTTTTTAATTCTGTATAAGAAAGATAAAACTAAGAAGTTTTCAATGCAGTGCCTTTTATGATTTAGCTAATACCAGGAGTTTGAAAATGAACTTTAATGGGTTAAAGTTTTGGAGTCTTCGTCATCTCAGAGCCCATGATTAGAATTCGATTCTCCACTGTCGATCGCCATCGTTGTGGTCTTCGTCTTCGTTGTTGTGCACGTCCAATTTTCTGAAAAGGTACATCGCTCGAATGAAGAATTTCACTTAGCGATGTTATCGCAAACAGGATGACTGCCATACAAGTTGCCAACGTTAGTTATAAGTTGATAGTGGTTTAAATGACAACATGCCAGGACCTGAAATGTGAAATGTTGTCTGAGACTTTTACAAAGTCGATGGCATGCATTCGTCATCGGTTGTGTGGATATTCATCTTCAATCTGCTGTTCAAAAATGTCACTTGAGAATATCGATATATTCTGAAAGATTGCCGAAATGTACATAAGCCAGTGACATGCTAAACTTTGGAAAGGCTTGAAACAGTTCACAGAATAGATCGATGTTCTCAAACGAGATTTTCTAAAACAGTCGATTGAGAAACATCATGTACAAGAACAGTTCTATATCAATGAGACATTGCCGAGTGAGGTTTTCATTCGGGCGGTGCTCCACCGAGAATGAGTCGACTTGAACGACAACGAAAACGAATAATTGTGGACGATCGACTCAAATTAGCGGCTCTGAGGAAATGAAGACGTCGAAATACCGGCCGAATAAAGTTTATTTTCAACCACGTGATGATACCTAAATTATAAAAGAAAGTGTTATTTAATGGTAATGACGAGGTGAGCCGGTTTTCGAAGTACTTAGGAATTCAATTTACAAACAATCTCTACAAAAGCTATGAAATTTCGTTGCAGCAAGCACGAGGACATTCACTGCCAACGGGTCCAGCAACTTACCTATTATCGCGGTTTACACAGAAAACAGCGTAGTTTCTGCCCTGGTCCCCTGGTATTGCAACCAGCAAGGGTGCTGTTCAGGCACTTGCACAACGTTTTGCAATGCAAACAGTGAGTTTATGAGATGAGCTGCAATTTTTTCACAGATCTTCAGTCTCTAAAGCTACCTAACTTGTCAAATTCCACATATATTCGTTGAAAAAACTTCAGAGCCACTCTTCGAAATAGTGAAGATCTACGTTTTAGGTGGTCGATGTTCTCGAAATCGAAGGTCGAAGAGCACTCTTGCCTGATTTTGTGATCTCCAACATTCTCGATCAACTTCAAGTTAATACCACTTACGAACCATTGCAATGTCAGCTCTTCATGAAACCAGGGGATCCGCGTAAGACTCCAATAGTGGGCATTCATTTGGGAAATTCCTATCAGAACTAAAAGGGGGCATTCAAAAAGCAGAGCTGTACTTATTGTTTGCAAGCAAAGATACTTTCTATCAACTTATTATAAAATATCTCAGAGTCTGAGGACAACTATAATAGAGTCATAACATCAAAATCTTTCAAGTTGAGAATATCTTTTCGAATGTTACACATATTTAATTTTCAGAATGATATAGTATTCAGTGGTTAATAAGTGAAGTTTGCAGGTTTTGAGAAGTAAAAGAAAATAGTGCCCAACATTGTTTTGATTTTTCCTGTGCCTAGTGCACAGAACGAGAAGTGTTTCTGAGACCTATAGTTTCTTGCAGAGTTTCCAATCGAAAGCTGTATTTTCGTCGGTAGCACGTGACGGGAGTTTGCCCAAAGGATGCGCGAGCGGTGCAGGGTGGGTGGGGGTATGCAATGTGATAAGGTTGCAATGCCTATCAACAGCGAGCACTTGTCCCTCTCAGGAACTCTCACGGTTTGGAACGGTTTTCTTATTTGCACAAACTTCGTTCTACAATGAAAAAATTCTATGTAAACTACGAACATCGTCATGGCTAATTGGTCGAGGTCGATGTGGCAAAATGTTGTGGACAGAGCGCTTCGAATGTTAAGATCGGGTCCGTTTGGTTCGCATTTGTACACGTAACGTCACTGTCAGCTGAAATTGAAAGTGAACTGTGATATTCACGAGACAAACATTTTTATCTAATCGATGTTCATTGTGGCAGTGCACTATCAATAAACTAGCAACCATATGGGTGTTGAACAATCATAGTGGAGAGCAGTAAATTATATTGAAGTGAGTATTTCTTTCTGTTTAGCCGTTCCGAGGTGTCATCGATATTGTTTCTTGAATACTAACGAAGCATGCAAGAATACAATTAGTAATGCAGCTTGATTATACAATTATCGAGGTGGATACTTTTCGGCGGATAGCCTTCTTTAGAGCCTGGAAAGATCATATAGATCCACAATCCACTAGGCAAAACCTCCATAAACCTAACAGAAAACGTAAGAAACGAATTTTTGGATACTAGTAAAAACTTCGTCACAAAACCCACTCACCATTTTGATATTTTGTGTCTATTAATCATTCATTGAAGATCAGTCGCTAGGGTCACTGCATCAGTGGGCTGTGCCTAACTCAGGCCGGAAAGATCAGCCTGAGGTATGGTTCGTTACGCATAATTACGAGGCACTTATCTTTTCGGTTCATTATTGGACCTTTGCTATATATCCAAAAGGCTTCTATATTGAAATGCACAATTTTATGAATTTGTGCTTACTACTTTGCTTGAGAAGTAATTGAGAGGTTCCCATATACATTTTTACAGGCCAAATTTCTGCTGTGAAATAAATAATATTATAAGGTTTGGAATAGTAGCCGGAATTGATTTTGCGGCACCGCCTCACCGAAGTTTCGGCTAAAAATTCACTCATTCGCCTGTCGAAAAGTGACCAAATCCCATCTGCAGGCATTCCCATTCTGAGTGCTCTGAAGTTAATGCCAATGAATGTGCTTGCTTTTATAGATGTTATTCATATCCACGATGGATTTGATATTGTAAATTGGCGATTTGCACAAAGAGCTGCCTTTTGTCTCATGAAAATTTCCTAAAATGAGGGATAATAATGAAGTCGTTCAAAAGATTCTGAATGCTCCCTTGCGAGAGATTCACTAGGTTTTATTACATCTATTTTACTGAAGTGTTCAAAAGCTGCAGAATTAAAAACCACTGATGAAATTTGAGTGCATGTTCTAATGAATTTGAGTGGTAGTTGACAATGGTAAGCTAATCCAACATTCTCGCGATAAGTAATCTTCAAAATATTAACTCTGAAATTGCCGGAGAGGACGGTAATGACTTTGAATTTAATTGAAATTTAAGTTCAATTTCATGATCTTTATTTGAACACATAATTCGTATTCTTATAGTTTTCAAGACTAGTCGATTTCCTATCGAGCACAGATTATGTGGGCGGGCGAAGACCATAAGAGGGTGTCACATCAACTACTCACTTCAAGTTCAGAAAAACCTGCTGGACGACTTCACTGTACTGAATATGCCATTGTACCGTTGGAAAAACGCTAACCAGTCGTTCTTCGCCTTTCTCCGGAATACAAAATGAACCGAACTCTGAATTGCTTGTATTTTTCTGGATTCCACTTCATAGTTCAACGAACGCCCACATAGCATGAATGAAATTTCACCTGTGGACCATCGTATCGAATAATACGACACTAAAGACAGAGATGACGAGATATTAGCCAAAAAATACATGTTACTAACCTCATTTCAGCCTAATAATGCAAGAAAATTATCAGTTACGTATGCCGAGGTCAGATCAAAGCCGACTTTTCTGGATATATTGGGTTGTGCCATTATTTCGTTCGCATTTCGACGCTTATGTTTGTTCAATTGTCAGTTATTTAACGAAATCAATCAACTGACAGCATAATCACTATCATTCTATATATTATTTGATATTATAGCCATGCATTCGTCTTCGATTTCTAACTTCGTTTAAGGTGATATCACATATGCGAACATTGCTCACATCGCTTTGAACATGGTGAAATTAACTCAGTAACGTTCCATACTTTTGAATCTGACCACGACATTCTCTGTATAAATATTCCATTTAGATAGGAGATGTTCAAGAAACTGTCATCGAGTGAAATGAGCAATCCGCATGAAGCGAATCCGTTTTCAGCCATGCCATATATATCATGGCTGGCACAAAATTGAGGGATCCGATGCAAGACTACGGGAAGCTGCTAGAAGTTTTCTGATGCTGTTTTCTGCGAAATTTTCTTAGTTTCAAGATAAATTCTGTACGTTGATCAAGCGTAACCAAACATCATCCAGAAATGAAGCTTTTGCTAAAGATTTCTAGTAATTTTACTGCTCTCATCGCAGTGTTAGATGTTTCACATACACCTAAGAGAATTGAGTGGTGAGCAAAAACACGGCCTAAGAAGGGATCGAACCCGCGCTGCATTTTCACCGGGGACGCGTGCTACCACTACACCACCGGGGGTACTTTTCTCATAGGTATATGTAAAGTCTTTGTGCTAAATTGCATCTGCTGCCTTTTGTTATACTCATAATAAAAATGGTTTCCAACACCAGGTGTGAGAGGTAGAGGACAGCCTTTTTCGATATGGAGAGAAGAGCATTTCGTGACACATTGTGTTAATGCGATACTCGAAAGACCAGCGATCGAGATGAGAAAATCTCTGTCAAATCTTGAACGAAAATGGACTGCATGGAACGAATATTCAAAGAAAAATTCCAATGACTGCGCCAATTTCCCAAGTTGCTCGGCTTATAGTCGGTTCCAGCCTTCCTATTTCTGATGCTGCGACAATCGACAAAGCGCCTGAATCACAACTGCAATCTGAGAAAAAGCTTCCAAAGAAGACATCGATTGGTAAAAACAAAGCAAAATTCTTATTGCAAGACTTTTTCGGTAGCAAATTTTTAAGCAAAAACTGCGTTTGTGAAACTTTGATGTTCTTGTTAACCTCTCACATTTGGCACGCTCATAATTTATAGTTTTAACGGAGTGGTCAGCTGATAGCCAAATTGAGTAGATCTATAGAATCTCAATGGTATGGTTGAGAAATAGGCGTGTAATCACATGTTAGGAAGAATCCACCAATATGAGAATGTTAACGGGAAATCGTGTCATTGTTGGGTCCTAGTATAAACAGCTGCATGAAGACATCAAATGTTGCCGTGAGATGGTAAAATATTTTTCATCGATGAAATGTGCCAATGTATTGAAACAAGAAAGCACAGTGGACGATGTTTAAGAATGTAGTTGATGTGATGATTAGCAGACGCTACCCTGTTTATCTTTTCAAACGTTTCAAGGTGGATGTTTACAGAGCGCCGTCCTTCCGCATTTTTCGCACTATGTGCAAGCAAAACAAGGTTTTTTATCGCTCATTTCATATACTGAAATCTCATATCTTTGTGTAATGGTTACAATCTCTTTAGTGATCTCTCCATTTCTGTAATGTTTCCGAAAAAACGTTTGGAAAGTTTGGAGTTTTCCTCACTACACTAAGTGATCAATTCGACTCAATCAGTTTTCGAGGTTTGAAGACCTGAAGATGTCTTCTCACAATAATCAAGGCAGATATTGCTGTATTATAGAGAAGAAGACAACAAATGATGCCATTCTGACATTTTCCCAGTTGGACAATGTTACTCGTCCCCTTGTTCACTGAATTGTTGCGGAGTACGCGATGACCGAGATTTCAAATTTTGAAGAGCTCTTCAGTGCCCCTACACCTTCAACAAACTGTTAGGTTCAAAAAAAGTTCTGGAGTACTTGTAGAAAGCTGAAAGTTCATGCATGAATTCCAAACAAAAGCATGCCACTGCGCCCGCCAAGTTTTAAAGTTGGTCATAGTAGAATTCTTTCGTATCGTGTCAAAGAAATCTTTCAGTGCTTCTTCAGCTTCATCATACGGCTCAGTCTTATTAGACGTCCTGAACGAGGCTTGCCTCCGAGATCAAGATCCCCGGCAATGAGAAGCGTTGAAACCAACGTCCATCAGCGGAATTGCTTGTTGTGCCTTCCCCTTCAACTTCGTGTAGCTCCATTGAAAGACTCTTTCTCCAATGATGACGCAATAAAACACGAACTGCGATTATGTCGTTAGACAGGGCGGAGGCTTGGAAAAAAAGTGAGAATAAAGGCGAATAATATATAGGCTCTTAGTGGGAAAATCCCACATGAGGCGTAATATTTCTATGTTATGTATGGTAGTTATCTCATGCTTATTGAAGTTCTCCACAATTTTTTGTGCATTTGTAGTAAAAAATGTTTTGAGAAATTATGTTTTCGCTGTAGAAGTCTCATCCCAATAGTTAACGACATAGTGTTCGAAACAGAAAGTTTTACTCATTTTCAAGTGATGGCGAAAAGTCTTTGACTTGGAATGTAGTAAATTTTGTTTCAACTATTTCGCCAATGACAAATCAAAAGCCTCGTCAACGCTGTATTATCATAGACCCTGTTTATGAGGTGTACAAGCCGTGACTGAAGCTGAATAAGCTATTGCATTTACTGCCTTTCCGTGTTTTGAGACTCCCGTCTCGTTTTATTGAATTGCCGAACAATGAACAATCTCGCTACACTTTTCTTCATGAACTTTGAATACGATTTTGCTAAATATCCGCGAATTTCAAGACGTTTTCTTTGCATGGAATGCCATCACCTATATAATGTGTTGTCTCGCTGATTGTCGAGTAAATATATCGGAGCTTTCCTTATTCTCCTAATACGTCAAGCAGCCTCAATAAGCCCTCCTGATTGAAGAGATTGCTTGGGCATCATGTCCATCTTAGAGATTACCTGTGAATAAGTTGGGCCGTATCAGATGGCCTTCTTATAGTGTGTTAGACATTTCAAAGGATCCTCCCGGGTTACGTCTGTCGTTATCCGCTGCCACCAGAACGTCTTATGTGTCCAGCCTAAGGTCTTTTTCCAAATCCATTCCATTGTTTTTCTCATTCTCCAGTCATCGTCCCATCTCGTTATGAAGACTTTCCCTCCCCTCTCCCCCTCCATCAAACTTGTTTTTGATGTTGATGCATATTTTGCTCTGCTTCGAAGACAGTGCATCCTTCCAAGATGTGAACTACGAAACCAGAGCTCAATATTGTATGTGTTCTCAAAAAATATAGTTCTTTTCAAAAATTACTGGCTCGTGTTACCGCCACGTACTGCAGAACTGGGACTGTAGCGTCAAATAAGTAGATGTATTAGTATAATGAGATTAGCCAGTGGTCTCTGACTCACGCTGCTCGTTGTCTACCACCGTGTTGTATTCCAACTGCTATCCACACTCAGAGGAAGTTTAAGAATCATTTAAGTAATGGTCTACGTTGGTAATCCTTCCGTTTCAATCCATTCTCCTTACACCAGGCTTTTTTCATAACTGGGTTTTGACATGACATTACTTATAAACCTCTACAATTCTTGAAGGTGATCGAAAGTAATCCATGCACTCACATGTCCGTATTTTTTGCAAGTTTGGCTTTGTCCAGTTTCGATAATGAGTTTCAGAATAACTTCCATGGTAATATTACACAACACGCTCAATGTGCTGATCAGCCGCTGCTTATTTACGTCGATCGTTATGCCACCATTTACAAATGGCAATGCATGACTTTCGCACAATTTACGAATGCTTTTGTGTTCTTTGGCTGTCGTTGACTACATTCATAAGAAAATTCTCTCGATGCAGCCCAATAGAGAGAAGAACTGCTAATCACTTTAGGTTGAACAGTAGACAACTACAGGTCATTATAGGAAGCACAAATGCATTTTGTCGCCTTGACAGAGTCACATGTAGAACAGTAATCCTGAGATGAACAAACAACGCTCACAATTTTCATCGAGCTATCTACCCATTATGGAATTTGACTTATGTTTTCACAATCAACTAGCACTGTCTTCTTCTCTTAGAGATATAAACGAATTTTGGGTTAGTTTTTGTATTACATATTCTTCTTTTCAATAGTATTTAGTGATAAGCCTCCCGTTCACTCACGGTGGCCTCCCGCTGTAGCAAGTCAGTGCTGCTTCTCCTCTTAGAGGAGTCCGAGACCTGTCTGGTACCAGCTTATCGACTCAGATGGACGGATGGATTGGTGAGTCATAAGTTCGAGATCGAGCCGATGACCTCGTGTGCTGCGCAGAGCACCTGTGACCACTGAGCCACGTGAACTCAGATGTGCTATGTCAGTTGAATTTATATTACTTTCCGCAAAGACGTTGTTGAACAACGCGCACCCGTCAGTGAGAGTCATGCCTCCTAACACAGTAACCCTTGAATTTCTTGGTGCATTACATGCCTTATTGTGACTCGCTTGTTCTTCATTAGCGGTATCCGTATGCCTTCTCAGAATCATGTTATGCGATCTACTCAAAAGAACATCGAATTTTCTCCGTAAAATAACTTAGCTTCTGATACTACACCAGGGAGCTGTGAACATGTAAGGCTTTTCGATTGAGCAGTTCATGGTCCTATTTGAAAAGTGCCTGAACTGCTCAATCTGCAGATGGTCCGGGAAATATTATGTTGAAATGAGAGATCTGACAATGGGGCAGCAATTGGCACCTAATCTGACGATTGCCTTCATGTCGAAAGTGGAAGCACTAATGATGGATCTCCGGCCATTACTCTACTGTAAGTATATAGATGATCGTTTGGTTATCTGTTCCACTCAAGAGGAGCTAGATAATTGCTCTGGATTACTCCGGTACATACATTGGCTGCTGTTCGAAACATGTTTTTTACTAACGCCTTTTTCGTATGTGAAGAATGAGAAGAGAGATAGTGAACCAGGATATTCTTATTACTTGGCTTTCGGTACCACTTTGTTATGTAGCCGCTCTCAGTGAAGCTTATTTGCACTTTCAAGAATGGAAGCCAATCGTCCTTTGGTATCTCACTGGTGAATTTTATATACTCTGACTGTTCATTCAACAATCTAAAGCAATTATCTAGCTCCTCTTGAGTGGAACAGATAACTAAACAATCATCTATATACCTACAATAGAGTAATATCCGGAGATCCATCACTGGTGCTTCCAGTTTCGACTTAAAGCCAATCGCTAGGCTAGGTGCCAGTCGCTGCTGCCCATTACCAGCCCTCTGATTTGTGCGAATAATTCCCGGACCATCTGAAAATTGAGCAGTTCAGGCACTCTTTTAATAGGACCATGAACTGCTCAATCGACAAGCCATACATGATCACAGCTCCCTGGTGTTTGTATCAGAAGCTTCTGTGTGGCTTGCAATGCGGAGTCATTCGACACGTTGGTATATAAAGCGGTGACGTCGCATGACTCCATTACTACGCGTTGTTCGGGTTCGCGTTATGTAGACGATCCAGGAACATCTGAGTGTTCGTCCGATGCGTTGCAATGTGTCCTTGCAACTGGGATGTTATTAAAGTTAATGTTAAGTTAAAGTCAGTGCATACATAAAGGAGTCATTCGACGTCACTGCTTTATATACCAACGTGTCGAATGACTCCGCATTGCAAGCCACACATGAGCTTCTGGTTCAGCACCAGGGAGCTGTGAAGATGTATGGCTTGTCGATTGAGCAGTTCATGGTCTTATCAAAAAGAGTGCCTCAACTGCTCAATCTTCAGATGGTCCGGGAATTATTTCGCACAAATCAGAGGGCTGGTAATGGGGCAGCGAGTGGCACCTAGCCTGGCGATTGCCTTTATGTCTGAAGTGGAGACACCAGTGATGGATCTACTGCCATTACTCTACTGTAGGTATATAGATGATTGTTTGGTTATCTGTTCCACTCAAGAGGAGCTAGATAAATGTTTTAGCTTGTTGAATGAACAGTCAGAGTGTATAAAATTCACCTATGAGATACCAAAAGACGATTCGCTTCCATTCTGAATGTGCAAATAAGTTTGACTGAGAGCGGCTACATAACAAAGTGCTACCGAAAGCCAAGTAATAATAATATACAGCTTCACTATCTCTCTTCTCCTACCTTACATACGAAGAAGGCGCTAGTGAAAACCATGTTTCGAACAGCAGCCAATGTATGTACCGGGGAGGAGCAGAGTGTAGAATCCGTGAAACTGGCTCGAGAAATAGCCACTTCTGAGAACCCTCGGCTTAGGCCTAGAGGAAATAATGCGCCTCCAAACGAAAACACGAATGAAAGAAAAGTCTCGTTTATCCTCCCGTTTTTTCAAATGAGATGAGTATAGCCATGAAATGCTGTTTGAAAAGAGCGAATTTAGAGAAATCGGTGGCTATTATAGAAATACCACCGAATACTCTAAAACGCCAACTAGTTTGCAACCACTTATATGACCGTTCCTGTATAACGAAAGACTGAAAAATATGTCCTAACGGCAGAGACGGTGATTGCATGAGCGTAGGTACAGTCTACCTAATCTCTTGCAAAGCGTGTAGCGATAAATATACTGGCGAAGCGGGTAGGCCGCTCTATGCCCGCATAGAAGAACACCTAGCTGACAAGCGTCTTGATAGACGGAACACCCCGCTAGGGACGCATAGAGCACAGAAACACGACGGAGTTGATTTTGAAATCGAAGTCACCATCCTTGCGCAAGAGGAAAAGAAAATCAGCACGAAAGGTCTTGGAAACGTTTTGAATTAGTACGGCCAATCCAACCACAAACTGCAGAGAGGATGCCTCGTTATCACTCATATTTAAGTCAGTATATAAGACTGTTGTTTTGATGGGTAGGGTACATTACGAGCCTATGTGATCTCCTTCCGGTAATCTCCACTTGAATCATTTAGTGGAACACCTATAGAAAGCGATGAGTATGCTGAGAGTTGATTTTGTGCTTGATATCGATTGAAATCTAGGTCTGGTGATGTTTTTAAAAGAAGTAATGGAGGTGCCTGACTGACCGGGTTGCAGACAATTTGACTTTGCAGGCTCTGAAGAAGGCGAACTGCCGAAACGTCAGATGGGAATAAAAAGTAATGTATCAACTTGTGTTTGGCTAGATATACATCCAGTCACCTGGAAACGAAGCTGAAAATTCAAGACGAACGCATGGCGCATCATTCAGAAATTGATCACGCCAAAAGATTTACACCTATGGGGCTGTTGATTTCTTTCCTGTTGGAGTAATGGAGGCGTTTGGATGACTGAGCTGCAGTCAACCTAAGCTTTTCAAGCTTTAAACGCCGAGAACACAGCTGTCAAATTGAAGTCATCATAAGAGCCTCGCGTATAGCTCAGAAAGAGGGATTCAGATAACCTCAGATTTCTGCTGTCTATGGAAATTGTGATGTGACAACGAAACCTGGATGGTTTTGAACAGTAGCGACCAAAATTGAGCCCTTACCGCTCCCAACAAATCTTCATAATGTCCAAGATTTTAAACATTTTACTGCCTTTTTCACAGTGTGATGATGTTTCATGCATACCTAAGAGAATCAATTGGAGAGCAAAATTACTACCTCTGACAGAAGTCGAACCCGCGTTTCACCCATACCTGGTACGCGTACTACCACTACACCATCGAGGTACATTAGCGCTACCACTCATTCCTTATTATCTCTGTGGCAGCTATCAGCCACCAACCTTTAACAGGTTTGGTCGGATATGTGATTTCGCTTTATAAACTCGGTTAGGCTTACAGCCATTGTAATATTAATCCTAAAGATGCTGATAGCTATGATAAAGACATCTATTATATACACATATTTGATGCCCGTCACCTCAACTGCATCTAATGACGATATGTGCTTACCAGCTCGAACCCGTTGACGGTTAGTTGCTGACAGATTCGATGCCGTATATCGAAAAAAGGGTGGTAGCAAAACGATTCCACGGTGTTTAGTAACCACGGACCCCTATACGGGTGGAACGCGGGTTCAACTCCCGTCTGAGATCGATTTTTTGCTTACCTCTTATTATCTTCGTAATGTCTTTTCACCATCTACAATTTTTTCACCTGATAAGCAGACCAGTGATATACCAACTGAGCTGTTTATTGAGGACAAAGGCAAACTAGGAGTACCACTTGATCCTTTCCCGGGCCATTCAAAGAATTAGGTAACACTTTGTGGATGGCGATTTCTCGATTTTCGCGGGTGGCGCACAAAATTTGTTTTCTAATAAGATTTTTTCCTTAACTGGAAAGAACCTGAGGTTCCTTGCCCCATCTGGCAGAACTTGATTTCTCTACACGTTCATATACTTTTTGTGCATATATACTCATATGTGCGAAGAAACTTTAAGTGTGTAACGTAATCTCCTTTCCACTCTTACAACGCACTATAAAGGCCCGCTCTGAAAATCAAATTCAGCATTGGAATCGCCAAAATCTGTGCTGTCAAATGAGTTCTAGTGTAGTCTGATAGAAAGGACCTTCAGCTCTTAGCCGAGCAACAAAGCAGATTGATATAGTATACCCAATATGTTATTGCTAATATATAATATGTATATATAATAATTATAAACATAATTAGAGCTTTACCCAATATGTGGAGTGCTGCGCAAAAACGTTTGCGTCAGCTGGGATTCGAACCCAGATCTTACTCTTTCCGGGAGAGTATGTTAACCGTTGCACTACCGACGCTCACTTTGCACAGCACCCTTATTTAAGCTATAACACGTTGTCTGCCAACAGCCAACAGTCGACGGTCTGGCGGGGTAGCCGCTATCGGCATTGAACCCACTTGTGTTGACAGACATTGGATATCGATAATCAGTCTAGATTCATTCTATTTTGACTGCCAATTGCAGTGGTATGATGTTATAGTATACCCAATATGTGGAGTGCTTAGACTGATTATCGGTATCCAATGTCTGTCAACACAAGTGGGTTCAGTGCCGATAGCGGCTACCCCGCCAGACCGTTGACGATTGGCTGTTAGCAGAAAACGCGTTATAGCGTAAATGAGAGTGGGCAAAACGAGCGTCGGTAGCATACGCTCCCCGGAAAGAGTGAGATCTGGGTTTGAATCTCGGCTGACGCAAACGTTTTTCCACAGCACTCCACATATTGGGTATACTATAACATCATACCACTGCAATTGGCAGCCAAAATAGAATGAATTTAGGCCAAAGCAAATTGAATCCGAATCATGACCTTATTTTTGCCGCTACAGCACACAAAGAAGGTCTATTCCATGACCAAGCAAAATGATGATGTTGCTCAAATTTTACCTTTCAAATGGCCACTCGAAATCTGGATGAAAGTTCTCTCCAGCAAGAGGGACCTCTAAAAATTTGAAGGTTATAATGACCTTTATCGTCCGTGAAGGATTAAAAGATCCGTGACCAGACGAATCGAGATGCGGTGCATGAAACATCGAATTACCGCTTGCAATAGCCCTTGAAATTGGGTTGAGATTGATAAAGTGCTATTTAACTCAATGGCCACCGTGGTCACCGTCTCAGAAAGGCCTCTGGGTCTCCCTAATTGCGCTCGCTCGCTCTTAGAAATGGTCTCACACTTCTCATCAGTGCAACAAGAATCTTAAAAAACCTTACGCGGGATCGCATACAGTACGCAAGAGCTTCCATATAATTCCGTTACAAAAGCAGCCTCGAATTACTGATCAATCATGATCATTACAAAGTGAGGGGTTTATCAGCCACTAATTTTCTTTGTGCGCTCTTTAGCCAAAACGTCGCAGTAGATATAAACTCCCACATTTTTTCGGATTCATTCTCAGGCACAATCACGAAGAAAAAAAATTCAGCTTGAACCTCACAGCAGCCCGAAAAAGTGGCATACAACAGGTTGAAGAACTAGTAAAATCCAGATTTATCACAATACAGGCGGACAGTTTGTAGTTATTTCTCATCAGCTAGATGTTCAAATAATGGAAAAACTCTTCAAAGATGCTACCTTTGTCGCCCATCGTCCGAAAAAAATCTCATTAGTCAATACCGAAAATTGAACAGGGAATGGGTCAGTGTGGTAAACGTGGCTGGTTTAACATTATTGGTTGTTTCTCAACTTGAATTTCAGTTGCCAACGGGCTGTGTCATATCTTGCACTTATCAAAACAGATAATGTGACATCTAATGATAATCATCTCACATCTACCGACCCCTCAATGTTCAAGACTAGACTCATCATCAGCTGCGTAGACAGGCCAACGGATAGCATAATGTGTTTTGAAAACTATTGCTGACCCACTTGTGGAATACGCTCAATCTCGTTCACAAACACTCGAATGTTTCTGGACCCTTTTCCACATCTACATTCTCTAAATGACGCCTTTTCCAACATCGCGTATGTGATGGAGTTTTTCAACGTAGTCGCCCTTCAAACAAACATGTCGAATGACTCCACGATAGAATCTACAGTAATCATTCCCCAAATAAGTTTTGTTTCTATATTGTTATGAGTCTCCTACATAACTCTTGCATGTGGCTGTTGTACGCCTATCCTATCACAACTGAACATTCTCAAGCAATCAGTCAAGCTTCAAATGATCCCTCATGAACGTATTTTATAGCTATTATTAGTTGCGATAATACTGCTTTCGAGTGAAATTTGGTACAAGCTTCTTTGATACATTCTCATCAAAGTGTTTCTCTTGTAACTTCTATGCTCTGAATTTTCCTTCCCATAGGTTGTTTGCCTGTAACCCTTTGTGCTCACACTACTGTCGACTGTGAGGCTTGTATTTTTCCCACAGTGCAGTGCTTGATCGGGCAGAGTCTTTGTCATCGGTCGGTATATAGGTGAGTCAAGGGCTCGGAGTTCTATCCCGTGTATTTGTGTGCTCCATTTTCCGCCCAACATTATTTCTGTCTGCTCAACTAAAATCGTCAGATTGCTCATAATGTATTGTTATCATTATAATCAATTTTAATCCAAACGTGAGTTGCTCGACGTGTCTACGTTAAAGAAGTTCCGCGTGGAAAACTCGTACAAAATCGAGCATTTTACTCTGAGTTAGTAATTTCTGTATTGAAGACTAGCGCAGAACTCTACTCTCCATTGCGCAAACCATACAGAATCCATCCGCGAGCGCTTCAGGAAACACGAAAAAGCTATAAACGTCTACGATTTTTTCAACTCAACAGGTCATGGGTCTCTGAGGAAGTGCCTAAACTGGTCAATCTCTTGATAGTGTGAGTATCAATTGCACAAATAAGGAGATTGTCAATGGAACAGTAATTAGGCCCAAGCATTGCTGTACTTTTTCAAGTGAAGCTAAAGTCATAGGAATCGACCCCGGCCTTTAATCAACTGCAAATAAAAGACGATTGTATTGTGATCTTCTCTACACAGGAGCAGATGGATAAATGTTTTGAATTGCTGGATGAACAATCAGAGCACATAGAGTTCATCCATAGAGTCCAAAATGAAATTGGCTTACACTTTGCAAGGTCCAAGTTAGACTGTACAAAAACACTTGCAACATAAAATGCTAACAAAAGCTCAGTAATAGAAATATACAGAACCAGTGCCTTTTCTTTCACCGACAACATACAAAACGTGCTCTTGAGGAAAACACCTGTCGAACAGCCTATAGTGTATGCGCAAGGAAAGAGTATAAGGACGAATTACTGAACCTGGCAGCAATAGCCCTCTATAGTAACGATAAAGTGACAGCTTCTCGGGTTAGATTTGGAGAGAAAATGACTGCCTTTCACTTCTGATATGACAATCAAAGCTATAAAACATTGCTCGAAAAGTACGGGATTAGACTACAGAGTAGCAGTGGCTGAAATTCCCCTAGAGCTCTGAAGTGCCAGCTGGTCCTCTGCCGTTCGTATGACCGTTTAGGAAACGTAATATTGCATAATTCGCTAACGATAGAGACGGCAAATGTGTGAGCTCTGGCACGATACTTCTAATCTCTTGTAATCTTTGCAGAAACAAATAATTGGAGGAACTTGTAGTTCACTCTGCGTTCGTAAATAGAGCACCTAACTAAATAAGTTGAAGTTAATTAAAACACCCCATTATACAATTCTAGGATATATAGGCATGATGGAAAAAAATCTGGTCTGAGTCAATAATACTCGCACATAAATCCAAAACATTTACGCAAAAAACTCTGAAGCTTTTGGCCAATTATCACAGTAAAAATCAAAAAATGGATCTGAAAAAGGAGTGTCTGTGATCACGCCTGACCTCGCATCATGCCACAGGTTGATTTTTTTCTGACTTGAGCTCGTCACATTCCTATCTTGTGCAAAACCCTGTGGGCTTGACACTGAACATGGACCTGGTCCCGCGATTTTGCCTCGCCAAACCTTCCATCACTCTAAAGTTGGCAAATTCGTACCAGACTTGTACGGAACGATAACAGCACCGACTTAATGCATCGGTATGCCAC
>JAHQIW010000014.1:0-69590 GCA_019055375.1 Parelaphostrongylus tenuis | reverse complement strand
AACGACACCAGCCAAGAGCAATCGAGTGTACAACACTGCCCATTCAGTGATAATTTCACTTAGTGGGTGGTGTAAAATGTTCGTCGTCTCCTACTCTCAGTCTAGGGTACTGATTGGCTAAAGACGAAAATGTTACCGCCCGACTAATGAGCTTGTCAAGGTCGAAACACGTGTATCGGGCCTCATAAGTCAGTTCTATAACAGACCACATGACATATTGGCTCAAACAATATGCATAAAATATATCTAGTAATTATTATTTGAGATAACAGGTCATGTGGTCTGGTAATGGGCTCTTGTACAGCCTGATACACCTGTTTCGACCCTACATTCTCGTCGGTCGGGCAGAATCCGTTTGTCGTCTTTCAGTCTTTAGTCAATCCCCTGTGGAGTGCTCCAGTCCCCACACTAAGAGGTAACGACGACGAACGATTTACACTGTAAGTCAAGTGAGAATATCAGCGAACATACAGTGTTATACACTCGATTGCTCTTTGGTTTGTAGTTTTATAATATCATGTCTTTAGTTCGAGTGTTTTCTGGCAAGAGAAACGCCATAAAAGAGTGTTTTCTATGAATTAAGAGAAGGTCGAAACAAATGAGCGATATCCAGAATGTACCGAAATGGATTTCAACGAGATTTCGCTGATTGGATCGCGTACAAATCGTATTAAGGGTCATAAAGGTCTCTCGAGAATACCACCTGCTGTTAATCCTACTTTTGTCGACTAAAAAAGCCGTTTAACAGTGTCGAAACGATTGCAGTCCTATCGGCGCTCGTCGAGGAAGGAGGCTTTGCCCTACACAGAAACTCTGTCAGACTGTCAACGAAACTGCAGCACGAAAAAAAACAGCTGTTCAATCGACCCTTCATATCCATAGAAAAAGCGGTTCGACAGGCGACCATATCGCCAAAGCTGTGTTCACTACCGCATTGCAGTGGATAATGAAATCGCTCCATTTGGGATAAGAAGGGCATATGTATTAATGGAACTCTTCTATCGACCCAAAGTTTAGCGAGAAATTTCTTCATGGGGGGGGGGGGGTGTGAGCCGAGTGATTGCTATGCCCGGCACGAGGCCCGTGGAGCAGAGCTCCGGCGCCTCGCACTCTCCGGCACTCAACAAGGACGCCTCATGCACGAAAAGAAGGCGAACAACGAATCGATTGCTAGAAGTACTGTCATCCGCACAATAAAAATTGTGATGGCGCGTCGCGTGAATAGATGAATAAATAATAATTTCATCCTATTTCCGAAAAGTAATAGTGAAGCAGAGACGATGAGGCTTAGAAGAAGTAGCCCTAGTTGTTGGAAGAGTGGGGTGCAATAGTGAAAGGATTGAAATGGTTGACTCTTTGATGGCATAAATCACCTCGTACGTATATCTTGGACGTTAAATAGACATATAAAGCAACATATAGAAGGAATTTATCAGAAGAAATAGCAGGTTACGTCACATCTAAGCCTTTCAAGAGGCCACCGACTAAAGAGCGAACCCTAAACTGCGTCCTCGTCTTTCTGATTCTAAAGTCCCTCGCGTTGTTTTTGCTCTGCAGCAGAGACATAAACACAGATTTCCGACCGCTCCAAGGATATTGCGAACAAGTCACAAAACGCTCGAAAGCTGCATTTGAGTTATGATCGGCACTCATAACTGATAATCGGCCTGCGCAGCTCAGGTCTTTGAAACTAAACCCATCTTTGTGATCTAAAAGACTATACACCTACAAAACACAGATTGGCCGGTTATACAGTAAGAAGAGAGGGACACCCATTTCCCAGGACGCCCACCCACACGTTGGGCGGTCGTGTTTGTAGACGGAATTAGTCAGCGTGCTCGCAGCTACCAATAATCTACAGATCACATCAGCCTCACACCATCCGCTATGCTTGATTCAAGCCTCCTCCATAGACGACGTTTGCGAGAGAAAGAAACCAATGACAATGCTGTGGTCCCACGATTCGTGAAAGGCCGGCCAATTACTCAAGCAGGCATTAAAATACTTAGTTAGGTACCAGTCATACAAAATGTGTCCCGTTTTGGCTTCGACTTTGATAGGCATTACAGTAGTTACTTGATAATACTTCATTAGTTCGTTCATCGTTTGATCCCTGAAAAAGAGCTCCTTACTTGAGACTTCTCCTTACAGAACATTGAGAATCTTTTGCATATCTCTCACTTGGCTCTACTTCCTCTTGTCTATACTGGCAATCACTTTTCCATGGATTCTCCCTTTGAGTGTAATTTGGAGAGTGCTCATCCAAATATGGTGATAATGCGTGAGTTTTCGAGAAAAAGCCACATTTTACTGTAGACGAGCACTTCGAACCTTGCAAAATGACTATTTGAAACATAAAGATATTTTCAAAAATCCTGCTGCACCATTAACCTCAAGGGAGTGGAAAATTTCTGTCTCATTTACGACGACAGAGGATCTGTTTGCGTGAAAAAAACTACTGAACTGAACAAAGTCTATTTTCCCGTACTTTTCGAGTGTCTTCTCAAGACCACGCTCAAATTTCAATATATCTCACAATTATTATCTGAGCCAACTTGTCATGTGGTCTGCCAAATGAGCTGACTTATAGAGCTCGATGCACGTGTTTCGGCCTTGACAGTCTCATCAGCCGGGCAAAACCCTTCGTCTTCTAGCCAATCGTCTGTGGATGCTCCAGTCCCCGCACTATGAGTAGTCGACGACGAACGATTTACACTTCACTGCTGCCAAGTGAAAATTACTAGAACAACACTTCTGTACACTCGATTGCTCTTGGCTGGTATTTTGGCAAGGCTGGCTAAAAGAGGAAGGGTTCTGCCCGACTGACGAGACTGCCAAGGTCGAAACACGTGCATTGGGCTGTAGCCCATTAAACAGACCACATGAGACATTGGCTCAGTCAACAATAATGAGATAATTCAAAAGTTCGACTTTCTATAGACTTCGGTGCAGTTAATTGTTATATGAAAATCGAGAAAACTTATCTTGATTAGCTGACGCGAGGTTGGCAAATTAGTCGTAGAAGTTTGACTGACGTTTCGGCGACCCGCCTTCTTCAGAGCCTGGGCGTATATAGTATTAGACTATTTGAATGATTCGAGTGGTCTTATCTATATGCTGCCTAGGTCAAGTTAGAAGATCAAATGAAGAAAGGGCGCCAGATCTCGTGTGATGGTGACGCACTCGTCCTTCCGGTTCATTTCGGGATTTTGGGCCTTTATCGAAAATGCCTCAAGAGTCTTGCGCGTGGATGTTTTTGATACGCTAGGATTGTGACAGTTACATCAAAATCGTTGTAGTTGTGTTTTTGTGCCCTATGTAAACCTAAAGGTTTCGTTTTATCTATTTTAGATTTACTATCTAGATGTTCTTTTATGCGGATGAAAAGTGGTCTACCCGTTTCGCCTATATATTCTTCCCCGCATGTTTTACATGTTAGCAAATAAATTGTGCCCGACCTCATACAATCTCCCTCTTTTCCGTTGGGGCAGATCATACAGTTTTTGGTGTTGCACAATCGATCATAGAGTCTATTGCGGATCAGCTGATGGCGTAGGGTGGGAGGTGGGGTTTCGATAATTACTACGGAATTTTCAAGACCGCATCTTTTTAGGCACCTTTTAACCGCGCTACTAATTTCGTTTGATATGAATGGCAATTTGAAGGGGACTCTATTCAGGTGCGGAGTATTGTTCTTTTGTGACCTAATTCCACTTTTTGAATATTCCCAGTAAGCAGATGCTTTGTAGCCGTTGGAAATGGCAATTTTTCGTGCCAAGTCTAATGATTCGTTCCTTTCCTCCTCTCCTGTGCACACACTTTTAGCTGTTCGAAACATGTTTTTAATTAGCGATTTTTCATGTGTGAAGGATGAGAGGAGAGGTAATTGACCAAAATGTTCTTGTTACTTGGTTTTCGATACCATTTTGTACTATAGCCACTATCCAAAAGCTTTACTTGGGTGTTTAAGAATGGAAGCCAGCCCCCGTTTGGACTTTCTCGCGTAAATTTGATGTGCTCTGACTGTCCGTTCAACACTTCAAAACATTTGTCCATTTCCTCTTGTGTGGAACAGACAATGAAACAATCATCTATATACCGGCAGTAGAGCAATGGGCGGTGAACGAGAATTGGAGCTTCCACCTTATACATAAAAGCGATGGCAAGACTAGGTGCTAAGCGTTGACCCATGGCTAACCCCTGAGTTGTGTGAAGTATTTTCCCGACCACCGAAAGATTGAACAACTAAGACATTGTTTTAGGAGGATCATTAGTTGTTGAACTGTGAAGCCATACATATTTACTTTTTGTTCATCTTCAGTTAAGAGTTCGAAAATGGCTTGCATTGCAGAGTCATTTGATACGTTTGTGTAGAGTGAGGTAACATCAAATGACTCCATTACGTGCGAGTTGTTTGGTTTCGCGCAACGTAGGTGATCTAGTAACATTTGGGTATTAGGTAGATGGGTTGGTATGAATTTGAGCACCTGAGTAAAAATAAGGTTTAGAAACCACGTTATTCAATCCGCAGCTCCGCCTATACCACTGATGATAGGTCTAACCTCGTACGTTGATGGATCGGTTGACACTAGATCATCAATAGATGTAAGTTTATGTGTTTTATGAGAAGGTATAGGACCGGACAAATAGGACTATTGTTCTTGAGTCAGGAGATAACTGAAGTTTCCAAACCCGCTGCACTTGCCGTGTTAACCCATTGTTTGTTTAGATTTTTACACTGGAGTTTATATTCCTTCTCAGAGGATGGGCGATAGAGGGAGACATCCTAAAGATGTTTCTCCGTTATTTCGAAATCCAGCTGATTTAGAATTACTACAAATTCCCCACCTTTATCACTTACGGATAAACGGATAGTTTTTGTTATACCTTTCCTTCGAGTGCTTTATTAAGACCACGCTCAAATTTCAATAGATCCTTTCATTATTATTTGAGCCAACATGTCATGTGGTCTGGTAAAGGCTCTTGTACAGCCCGAGACACGTGTTTCGTCCTTACAGACTCATCAGCCGGGCAGAACCCGTCGTCTGTCGACCTTTTCATAGTCAGTTTTCTCGGGAGCGTCACACTCCATATATATAGTTATCGACGACCTACGCTTTACACTCTTTGTCAGGTGAAACATTCACCTAACACCACAATTAATTATGCCGAGGTTTATAGGAAGTCGAACTTTTGAATTGTTGCAATATGTACCAGCAAGATATGCTAGATTTGTTAAGGACGTATTGTCATTAAAACAAAAAAATTATCTTAATGCGACAAAAGATTTACTTTCTTCGCCGCTGCTTAAAATACAAACTTATCCCTAATTTTATAAGATCGAGGAAGCTTACCAGAGGACTTTCCAAAGATACTGAGCAATGAAACACAACTACTGCGCATCTCATTAAGATGAGTCCAAAACGAAATGTTCTCCTACATAGTTTGGTTAACAAGGTTTGTTCCAAATCAGGGAGCTCGTAAGATCAAAAACAATCACTCTAGGGATTCGCTGAGCATCACATCTTCCTTCTATGCCTTTGTGTGAAGAAATCGGACCATCGGGCCGGTGGTCTTCCTGCAAAGCGCTTGACATCCCGAGGAATCCAGTCGGTCTCGGTAACGGCTCTCGTCCATCGGTTGTCGGTGAAGCGCATCACGTGTCCAGCCCACCTTATTTTCAATATCCTGGCGTGTAGAATGGCGTCTTTGATTTTCGATCGCTGACGTAGGACTGAACTTTGGATCCTTTTTCTTATTTGCGAGATAGGGGAACTCCTAACATCGACCTTTCGACTGTGCGTTCAATAACGCCAAGTGATCTCTCATCCTGCTTACGTAGCGATCAGGTTTCTGATGCACACGTTAGGGCAGGGATAATCGTCGAGTCGAAAAGGTGGGCACGGAGTCGGATGTTCTTTGTCCTCTTCACTACATCTTCGATGCTCTCAAGCGTTCCCTAAGCTGCTCGTTTCCTCCTGCTTAACTCTGGAGCTGGGCCTTCATCATGTTGATTTCACGGCCTAGATAGACGTAACTGGATCATTCGGAAATGTTCATTTCGTTGAGCGGATGCGGATGCTACAGGTGTGTAGAGAAAGTCTCGTTGTATCTGAGTATGTCGTTTTATAGTGAGTTTCCTTCGAAGCGAAGAAAGAATTCCTTATTGAAAACAAGTTGCACCACACACCTCCATTTTGTATCGACCAAATAGCCCACCCCTCCCCCTTGCCCGTGAGTTAGCCTGTAAACAACCTTGGCGAATATATGAAGCTCAATCTTATTCTCCCTGCCTTTCTCAGAAAATCAGCACAGTGTTGCAATCATTGAAACCTAATCTTTTGATTGATTACTAATAGTCTAAAGAAAGAGCTCTGTCCGGCGAGGTTTATAGTAGAAATTTCCTTTTTCTCCTATAACGTATCAGAAACAGCTTTTCCAGAAAACAAACACATTTTTAAGTTTTTCGAGGCTTTTGCTATCGAAAGACTACTAGCTCTTTGAGGAATGAGTTTTGCCTAGCAAAATATAAGCGAGATAGAAAAAAAAGCGTGGTCGTTCAAGATATAATAATTTAGGATTTTGCAAGCGTATAAAAGGGTATTCCAAAAAACCAGCGGCGTACGGCTCTAGCCTAGAGATTTAGGCATTTTAATGATTACAAACACTCCTATAAAAAAGTTGTTGTCCAGCGACTGAGGGTCGCACATTCATCTATCGCGTCCAACATATAAGTACCCATATTTTGACTAATTCTTTCTCATCCAACTATCAAAATTCGCTTAGATCATGTTAATTTTTAGTTGGTTGAGATATAGTCACGTGAAAACGTCGTATTTGTTGGATTCTAGCGATTTCTATTGATTTCTGGCTCAAAATTTTTTACTTTGTAGAAGTTTTGAGTACCTTCGCTCACAATGATCCTTACCAAAGAAAGGCATATTTTTTGTTTTATGCTCATGGTACTGTTCAAAAGATCCTATTGTTACATATTTCTTGGACTCATCAACCCGAGAGAGCCATGAATACTAATCATTAAACCACAACGGAGTGGCCATAAAAATATAGGGCGCATGTGGCGCAGTGGTGAGAAGTGCCCTGCGACGCGCGCGTGGTCGCTCGCGCCCGAAGCTCAGCAAGCAAATCATCTTTCTGAGGTTGACGATTTTGTAATCAGACTTGTCTGGGAGGATGACAGCACTGATATGACAGATTGGCAGATCACCGCGAGTCATCATAAAGGCCAAAGGCCTGATATGCATTCAGTAGCTTCGAACCATGCTTGATGAAGTTGAATGATACATTTTCAAGGATTGATTGACCCCAAAAGATTTATCTTCTGTCCTTCAAACTTAAGGGCCGATTTATGTCTCCAAATATGTGAGCTTACATGATACCCGATCATTTCTGCTTTCAGAGTAATGAGATATCTATGAAGGGCGGAAGATCGAACATCCAAGGGGATACTTTGGAGGTGTTTTGTATCACAACTTGACTTGACAGTACTAATTGAGGTTTTCTCAGCAATTCACTTTGTGAATTTTCTTGTTCTTCTACACACTCTTCCATGTTTTTGATCCTAAAAAAATACTTATCAATGAAGAAAAAGCACTTGTTCATGTGTAATCACACGCCATCAGCATCAAATGAATTGTAATGAGTTGTGCTGTATTAGAAGGAAATTTTCTGAACTTTTTCGTCTTTGTTGATTACTTTTGAAGCACCCGACTTTTCGTTTTTACTGTCGTTTAGAGCAGCTTCTTGTGGTTATTTTGATGTATAGCACTTATGAATTTGTCTAATGAGGGAATGTCTCGAGGTCAAAAACGATTGCTGATGCCACAGGAGCATCGTTTGGGGTTCAAGTACTGCTCAGACTTTCCACCAATTTAACGAGGCCTGGGGAGACGGAACAGTTAGGAGAAGTGCAGTTTCTTATCATTTCAAAGAATTCAAAGTTGGAAATGGAGATTTCACGCACAAGCAGAGAGCCGCCCTCCGCAAGAAGTTGATCGGCAAGCTGTTTCGAATGCAGTTGAGACGTCTCCATCGTTGACGACTTACATGCTGGCCTACGACTTTGAGTGTAGTCATACTGCATATGAAGATACTGATTGATTAACCATTGATTAATCACTTGTCGTTTTTTCTATTGAAGAAACGGGATAAACGTGCGCAAAAACGAAAATTTTCGGAAAATTAGCCTAGTATAAGATGTTACGATGTGAATTTTTTGTTTAAAATTCTCTCAACTTATACAGCATTCAAAAGTCATCATAGTGATGTAGAGTGTTGCACGATTTGCACACCACTCTGCATCATTGGGTTTATTGTAGCATCATAACACTGCAATAGGCGGTCAAACCAAAGAATTCTGAGTCACCATAGTTTCTGAAATCAAAAACAATGAATCGCTTGCTAAAATTATACTTTACACACTGCTGCAATGCCAGGTCATCGGCCACTCTCAATAATGTAACGATCATTATTGTAGATCAGCAGTTAGTCTATACAAAATTGTAGAAGAAACTTTGTTCTTTCGTTCTATGGGTACTAAATTATCTACTTGATATATCACTCATAGTTGAAGATATGTTCTTTCTGTAGGATATAGTTTTACCGTTGAAAAATTAAGGTCTTCAGGAGACATGAGTGCTGTTTTTTCACTGTAATGACCTCCCTGAAATTCTTCACAATGATAAAGCAATCTTTTCAATCCGATAGGACCCTTCTATCACCTAAACTTCATCTTAGAGTAGCTTCTGTGAAGTTAAAACAGCGAGCTAACAGCTCTGAAAGCGGAGCGTAGCAATCTCTTCGGTCTTATGCATCAAGAAGGCCTTTCTAGAAAGCAATTGTAGTGGTAGAATTGCCATTTATATAGCCTTCGCTTGGTTATTTGAAGTCTAATTGCAAGCTTTAACCATGGAAATGATAAGCAATGAGAGTGCAGAATACACTGTCCACTTCGAATGTAAGAATGTAATATTCTCTTCACTGGCACAGCGCACTGTGAGGGTCTTTTTAAGAACCAAGCGTAGTCTAAAATCAAATCCTTATTTTTCCAGTTATCAAACGGTTACTAAACGTCTAGCACATGTAATCTGTTTGCGTAAAAACACGAAAACCAATTTATTCAAAATTGGACAAGTTATCTTCAAAAGGGTTAACCCATCACGTACGACATATACACTACAGTGCGTGCAATGTCGATAATTTCGGCCCTTCGACCGTTTGCGGACGGCGAGGGGTCTTTCAAATGTCCAATTTTACACAGTTTTTTCCTTGAATAAAATGTTTCATCTGCATTTGATATCCATCCGAAGGCGCAAATCTCGGCGAATTTGAAACTGCTTGTTTTTTCGAGAAGACTGTTTTAGTGCGCTGTCCCGAATAAATATTAGTTCCTCTCATAAGTTTTTACACTAAAACAATAAGCACCAAATTCACTAACCAGAAGTACTCAAATTGCTTGAGAACTCTATTTAAAGTGTGTGTCATCGGCCTGGACACATTCTTGCCATCTCTTAGGCAAAGTCGAATTCTACTCAATTGCTTCGATGATGTTGTCTCGATCAACTTCGAGTAGGTGTCCGGAGCGCAGCTGGTCCTTCATATTGATGTTGCCGGCGCAAAACTCAGCAAAGACCCGAAACGCTGCTCTCATGGGGACAAATTCTTCAGTCTTTGCACGGTCGATGGCTTCGAAGGCGCTCTGTGCGTCGTGTCCGAATTTGCGCACTTAAAGCAGCAGATTGCGACAAAAGCTTCCTTGAGCTACCATGATGCGGCAAGTATGGAGAAAGTTGGTATCAAAAGACCTTTTGGTTAATAAATTGGTGTATTGAGATGACGGGAGACCTAATAAAATCATGTTCTACAGCCAACTCGCTTCGCTTACTTGGCGAAAGTCTGTGTATTGCTTTTTCTTAGACTGCACTAATAATCATTCGATAACAAATTCCGAAGAATCCTAAGCTAATTGTCGTTTTCGGAAAGGTCGTCACAGTGCGCTGTAAAGTGAAAATAAATTTAGTTTCACATCCGAAATTATCTTCGCACATACGAGTTACAGATGAACAAAAAGGATATGGCTGTGTTAAAAAAATTATGTTTCATTACAAGTTAGTAAATAAGCTAGAGTACTTCTTGGAAAAAGGAAAAAATTCTCATCGAATGACGGAATTTACACGCTGCGTGCGACATCGATTAAGCTTTCGTCCGCAAAGCGTTGCAAGCATTCCTTTCTGTGTGTTTTTAAGACCTCGCTCAAAGCAGTATTACAGTTAATATATATCGACTCTGGACAGGACTCGTAAAAGGCTCAAAATATGTCATCAGGTCGTGGTGTTATGAGCGAGGACTCGAAAACACTCGAAATGAAATGAATAATTATAACACTTTGTGGACGGTAATCGCACCATGCCCTCTAGCCACTCAGCTACTCCCCAAGAAGTAGAGCAAAAGCATAAAAATAAAATTCGCTTTTTTTGCTGTTAGGCAGCGGCAAATGAATATTTGATCCGATCACCTGTTTCTATTTCTTCTCTGTCTCTAGAAACCGCACAAGGATTCTTCATAGGAGTATTGGCAATCATTCGAAAGCTCAAATCTCTGGCTAGAGCCGTACTTGGCAGGTTTTTTCAAAGCACTTTTACGACGCTGTAATATCCAAAATAAAATTATGTTTCACATCCACCGTGCGCCTCAATGTCTATCACGCATTTAGTTCGCTGAAAGCACGAAGAACATATGAGCTTGTAGAGAAAATTTCGTACATCTCAGTCGATCGTTTTTTGCGGAGTTTTTTTCCATAGCGGAGAATGAATTCCTAATTGAATAACAGGTTGCCACCCATGTGTCTGGCACAGGGTCTAGCACCGATCAATCTCTCCGCCAGCTAACGCGAAGACTAGCCGGTAAACAAGCTCGCCGAATATGTGAATATCGATCTTACTTTCCCTGCTGCACTGTAGTGAAATTTTTTCACAAAGTATTCTCAGAGTTGAAATTATTGAAATTTACGGTATAGAATGAATATTAATAGTCTGAAAAAAGAGCTCTTTCCGGTGCGGTTTTGTAGCACAAATCTCTTTCTCCTACAGTGCTATCAAAAGAGCTTTTCCAAAGAGCAGGCACGTTTTTAGGTTCTTCGAGACTTGTGCTATCGAACTTGTGCTATCGAAAAGTACTAGCAGTCAATGAGAGGAGTTTTCTACAACAAGAAATAAGCGTGATAAGAAGAAAAAAGTGCGTTTTCGTGTGAAACATAATTTTATTTTCGATTGTACAGCATTATAAGAAGATATTTTGAAAAAGTGGCCAAGCACAGCTTGAGCAAGAGATTCAAGCTTTCGGATGATTACTAAGACTCCTATGAAAAATTCTTGTTCAGCGAATGAGGTCGGACGATCTCTAGCCGCCGTCTAATAGAAAAATACCTAAATTTTTTCTGTTACTCGTAATTCATGTATTACCCTGTACTCAAACTCATATTTCACCGCTCTTTTTGTTAATTTTCGTTTAACATTTAGGCTAAACAGCAGTATTCAAGGAATGATGCTTGGGTCACATGGAGCCAAACGTACAAGTGGGTCTGATCGATTCTAATATAATTCTCACGCTTTACTTGGACACTATGGGAAGCATATGCAGTGAGAACATATGCTTCCATCATCCTACAAGCTTTCTCCTGCTTCTGTTCTATTATATAGTGGCAAGTATAGTTTTTTTTTTTAGATACCTATAAAATGCGTGAAATGCTACAACCAGTTTGCTTCGAAATTTAAGCTTCAATCTGAGCATCAGAAATGGTTCAAGAGATGAACCTTTTCATGGGAGGAATGTGGGAGGAAATTCACCAGGACAGATGCTGAGTATTCAATGCTGTGCTAATCAACTCTCAGCTTTTCGTTTTCTATTCCACATCTTTACTGTGATTATATATATATATATATATATATATATATATATATATATATATGATATATATATATATATATATATATATATATATATATCAAAAGATCGACTGTTTTTGAACCCCGAAAAACATTCAATATAATTCCAAAAAAAGAATGATTTAAGCTCAAAAAAGGGGTTGGTAAGCCCAGGGTCATACACCGGTGTTTCGGAGGTTCGTCCTCCTCATCAGTGACCCCCGCCCCACATTCAGCCCTGCATTGAAGCAAGGAGGGTGGCGTATGTGGTGATGGCACAGTGTACTATGACACTGTACCATCACCACCTCTCAGTCGATAGATTTTTGCTGTTAGATCAAAACTATATCAAAAGATCGACTGTTTTTGAAACCCCCGAAAAACATTCAATATAATTCCAAAAAAAAGAATGATTTAAGCTCAAAAATGTTGAATTAATGAATGAAATGAATGGAATTATATTGAATGTTTTTTTTTGGGGGTTTCAAAAACAGTCGATCTTTTGATATAGTTTTGATCTAACAGCAAAAAATCTATCGACTGAGAGGTGGTGATGGTACAGTGTCATAGTACACTGTGCCATCACCACATACGCCACCCTCCTTGCTTCAATGCAGGGCTGAATGTGGGGCGGGGGTCACTGATGAGGAGGACGAACCTCCGAAACACCGGTGTATGACCCTGGGCTTACCAACCCCTTTTTTGGAGCTTAAATCATTCTTTTTTTTGGAATTATATTGAATGTTTTTCGGGGGTTTCAAAAACAGTCGATCTTTTGATATAGTTTTGATCTAACAGCAAAAATCTATCGACTGAGAGGTGGTGATGGTACAGTGTCATAGTACACTGTGCCATCACCACATACGCCACCCTCCTTGCTTCAATGCAGGGCTGAATGTGGGGGCGGGGGTCACTGATGAGGAGGACGAACCTCCGAAACACCGGTGTATGACCTGGGCTTACCAACCCCTTTTTTGAGCTTAAATCATTCTTTTTTTTGGAATTATATATATATATATATATATCTATATTTACATATATATAAAAGCTCTATAAGATTAATAAAAATATATATATATATATATATATATATATAGTGTACTTACTTCAATTATACAGTACTATGTATATAATTATAACCAAGTTATGCATACTGTATTATGCTGTAAACTATGAACTAAATCTCTTATGTGGAAGAAAAGCTCTCGCTTACCACGTACTCCTACTGTTGTCGACATGGAATCGATTGTAATGAATTGTATAAAGATATTGTAGCATAAATTCAGAATTGTCACTGCACAGTGTATTATCAGTTCATCGCTAGCTTTCAACAATTTTCAATATCGGTATACTATAAGAGTTGAGACCTGCATAGAATTTTAGAACAGATTGTTGTCAGACATTGTTGATTGTGGGAAATACAAATTCTATGCAAAAATGTTGCTCATCGCTGTTGAATGTATAAGTTGTTGATGTTGAATAAGCAATTTGTGTAAAGGATTCACATTATCAGCATTGTGTAAAATGGATCAGAAATATGCACTTTTGGGTGGGAATGCTTCCTATACGTTTTGAAACTATACTGTGATGGTTTTGAGTTCAATCGACTAGTAGGTGATACAAATGTCAGCGTGTGCTTTTTTTGCAACAGTAGTTTTCCCATTGAAGCAAGCGGATTGTGAGAGGATGTGGGCCTCTTTTCTACTAGAGAACTTTTCCAAAAGTATTTTCAACGAGATCCCATCATTTTTTTGACATTATATTGCCTCTAGCACATGGACTTCGTTAAGAAAGTATCAAGAAATTGGCTGTAACATTAGGAGGACGGCTAACTGCTTTATTGCGAAATGTAATTTTCTTTTCATCATTACAGCACCTAATTGAAAGTCTTTTGAAAAGCAAAGTTTGCTTCAGAATCATCAAAATTTGAGCTAATCCTGACTACTCAAGTTTTAGCAGAGAGAGCGTAACTTTTTCCTGACTTCCACAGCCCATTAGGAAGACGTTCCCAGAGGACAAACATGATACGGAATATAAAGCTTTTAAGCCATCGAATGACTATCAAGAATCTATTTGAGAAGCTCTGTCCCGCGGAAATCAAAGAAAATACGCGTACATTCTTGGAGTTCAAGCTGTGCCCAAAAGAATTATGGAAATATTGTTAATCATTTCAAACGCACTGAAATGAGTACCTTCGAGATTATTCGAAATGAGATTTGAATGAGTCGGTTACAGATCTAAAGCGTTATCTCATGAGTCGTACTAAGCATTGAGAATCGCTTCAAATGGGTAACAGTTTCCCATGCTTATTTGTGACTCGTGCGACTACTTTATGAGAATGATGCTGTGCACTGAGAGACGCTCAAATACATTTAACACTTTCGCTAAGGCTATATTAGTTCGGCCGATGCACCACTATATTAGTTACAGTGATAGTTGAGTCGTCTTGTACACTTTGCGATAGAGTACTGCTCCTTATCTCGTCTTGATTTAACCTGCCAAGCGGATTTTTGGGATAGGATTTATCCTTATAACGAACAACCTCAATACATCAAAATATGTACACACATATGTACAACAACCACCATGAGCATTAACGAAACAAACTTAATCATAAAAGAGAACGATAAAGTTGATGCCAAGGACAAGTGAGTGACGACGTCGAAAAGTGAGTGATTGATGCGAGATACATGAAAGGAAGAAGCCATTGATAGCTGATGTCTTGACACCTAGTTAATATAATCGACGGATGAGTAGAAGGAGATAAAGTGAACAAGCAAGCAATGAGAATGTAAAGAGGAATCAAGTGCCATTGTGGGCGTGATTCTCCACCATCGCCATTTTCCTTGACCGCTGAGCAAACCTGGCGTCGACAGGTGTCTGCCATCAGCAATGTCCCGGCTACATCGCGATCTCGGGCCGATAAACACGCTAATTACGTCACCTTCCGATTATTTGAGGCATTGTCCACAAGATACAATGTTATGCTTATTCGATAAATTTAACATAGTGTTGTATAATCTATAATATGTACATGCGCGGCGCAAAGGAAAGCAGTTGTTAGGCGGAATAACTGCTATAATGGCTTAATGATGACACTTTTGAATTTTTCACTGGGAAGTGATAACCAAAAGGGTAGAAGGCCCAATGAACCAGTTATCATTGATAAGGCAAAAGATGGCCACTAGATGACTCTCAACATTGCGTATATCTGCTTCACATGATTTGTTTTTCTAACCGTTTTTCGAAAAGGTGAGCACTTTCGTTGAAATGAAGAATATCCCTCTTTAGAACAACAATAGTAACAGAGATACGCAATGCGAGATCAAACAACTGGTGATAATTTGCTCAATTCCATCTGCTCCGAACAAGGTGGAGACTTCAAAATTGCTTGATCACCGAAGAATCCTTGTTTCAGTCCTGAAAAAAGACGCATCTCAACTGAACAGCTATCGGAAATGACTATCAACAATGATAACTGTAGGTATCTACTTTTGGAGCGGAATATCGATTAAGGAAAGAAAATCATTAATGTACACTCAAGAGAGCTGAAGCAAAAGAAGCTTTTTGAGCTTTACCTTCACCAGTATTAAAATTAACGAGCGAAATGATCCCATGAATACACGCCATAGGAGAGAATTTTATGCTGGTAACTTTGAAACTGGGTTTTCGGTCGCTAAGGAATGTCTTAACATGAGATTGTTGACTTGAACAAGTCAAAATTTGAGGGTTGTTAGTGAGTACGAAGAATCTTATTTACTGTTTCATTTAATCTATTATTATCTCTCTTGTACTGATGTTTGCGTTTTTACTTAAGACAGCTCCATGGAAATGTAAAGTCGGAAATACATTGGAATGCGATACTGAGCCATGTTGCTGTTCTCTTACAATACGCTAGGTTTTATCAAACTTATTCACTCTAGTAAAGAATTCTTTCGTAGTTTAGTGCTTATGATCAGTGTATGAATTCTCTAGATCGTAGATCCTGCGACTGTAATGTGACAAAGAACGGGGACAAAAATATTGATCGCTCGAAATGGCAGTAGATGAAGGGGATAAAGCTTTCTGCGTTCATCAACCTCTGAGAGATGAGCCACGCATTCGTTTTAACTTTTTACTTCGTTTGAAGTGATTGAATGCATATTTGGCCTTTACAATGACTCGCGATGGCCGTCCGCTGTTTCGAGTCAGTGTTATTTTATCCTCTCAGACAGTCAGCGACAAGCCTGGTACCAACATACCGTCCCAGAAAGGGGTAAATGTTTTGACGAGCCATGAGCTCGAGACCGAACCGGCGTCCATGTGTGCAACGTATAAGACCTTTAACCACTGTGCAACGCGCCCTCGTTCCGCAATAGTCAGAGGAAATTACGAGATTCAAGTAATGCAGCAATTAACGTGCCCTACTGAATTTATAGAGCCAATGTAGAAAGGACTTTGTTCAAAAGGCGAGTCAATATTCCTCGGGAGACTTCCACTTCAAACTTTTTACCTACCGTATTTCCCAGATCCTACATACTCCTAAGGATGGATAAATCATGCTTTAAACATTCTCTGGGTATCATGCCAGCTGAGCACTACACTTGAACTGAAGAGAATCGAAGAGTTTCATGTAGTTGCTGAGTTATTCATCTGTATTACTTGTCGTTGAGCTGATCGTCGAGTGACGTGAGAGGGTGCCATTAATATTTCCCTGTTGCATGCAAGGGAATTCTAGTGGGTTCTCCTCAATATAGAAATTTGTTGAGCATCATACTTTTCTTCTAGAACTTCTGGAGAAGAAATCGGAGCACCTGGCCAGTGGTTTCCATGTGATGCGCTTGACATCCTGAGTAATTCAAGCAAAAGCAGATCTCATATATCGGTTGTCGTTAAAACAGATTTTGTGTCCGGCCCACCTTACTAATGATTACCTAGCGTGTAAAACGACATCTTTGTCTTCTATAGTTGGCGTAGGTCGCAACTTCGCGTCTTTTCACTTATCTAAAGATAAACAATACTCCTAGTTTCAACTTTTCCACTGTGCGATTAATAACACCAAGTGATCTCTCATCCTGCTTATGTAGCGGCCAGGTTTCTCATGAGTGCGTTAGTGTAGAAGTAAACGTTGAGTTGAAAAGGTGAGGAAAGAGTCGGGTGTTCTTCTTTCTCCTCACTACATCCTCGATGCTTTTACTCGCATGTCAAACCGCTTGCTTTCTATTGTTCAATTCAGCATCGAGGCTAAGTCGTTCATCGTAATGACTTCCAGATCTAGATAGCCATAATTGAAGCATTCCGTGATATTTATTGTGTTGAGCGTGAATGGAGTATTAAAAATCAATCCGCTTCTCATGGACATCGTTCTGTTAGATTTAGTCGGCGACCAATCTTCCCACAAACGCTGCAGCGATCGGTCAAAATTCTTTTTGCCTGGGCGATATTTGATGTTATGAGAACGATGTCACCAACGAAGCGAAAGCGACAACTCCATATTGTTTATATTTAGTGTTCTTATAACGTCTCGAAGGTCGGCGGCAAAATTCGGCGATGTGGTATCTCCTTGTCGGACTCCTCTTCTAGTAATATCGTTATAGAATAGAGATATGTCAGTTGTGATGTCATTATTGTCGTGAGGATCTTTCTTCTTGAATAATAATACGGTATTGCTGATATTCTACTGAATAGTAACCATGCAATCTAACACGTAACGAGTGAAGAACTAATGGAAGTGGCGGTAGGCTCTCACGTATTATGGTCTTTTCATCTTTGAATCGCCTGTTGTTTCACTCTTTACCGACGATATTTCTTCGATATTATTATTGGCGGAAACTTTCCAAGAGCCGACTATCGATTTGAACACATCCCAGATTATTGTAGTTCTTAAGTTTCGTTGTTCAAATTAAGCGACTTTTTCTTCTTTTCGCAAAGAAGTGAAACGTTGTGCAAATGAGGCGGTGGTCTGATCCTGTGTAGAATTTTGGAACATCAACGACATCGGTTAAGCAGCATCTTCATTTACCAAGCCGTCGTTTATTTCGTTATGGTAAAAACGTATCACCTCGTGAGTTTCATTCTAGTCTGAGAGTGCCTATGTGTCGTTCTCTAGGTGTTTTTCTAGACCTCATTTTCGCGTTAAAATCGCTAATAATGACTTTGAAGAGTGTATGGATCTCTCTAGGAAACTTTGCTATTTCCATATATAACGGTTTAATTTTGTCTTCGTCATAGCTCGATGTTGGTGCACAAGCAATGAGGATGATCAGAGCAGACCGGAACTCACATTGTTCGTAAGCTTTTCAAAGAGTCGATGTTCATGGCTATACTCGATTTGACGAGAACGCCAACGTCGCCGACACCAATAAATTGAATGCTCCAAGAAACAAATCTTCTTCAGTGTCACAGCGTGAGATGGGTGGTGTTTAGTCGTATCGTTAGGTCCAATGACGTTATATCTTACTTTCTTTGCTTGCATTGAAAAATCTTCTATAAAGATGTGTATGTAAATGCGTCAAGGGCACAGAATTTCACTTTAGTCTGCTGCGATTTTAGTAGCCAAATTTAGTCCTGAGATTTTAGAAGTTTCTTCACACTCGTCCTTCTCCTCGTTATCGAGCGGGAGCTTTTTCGTATTCGGGGTAATAAGGCGCTTTTAGTGGTGTTTTAGCTTTTATATACTCAACGATTAATTTGCTGAGCTCTGAGTGTAGGAATTAAATATTCGTAGATAACCTGGCAGTCTCTCCGAAGGAGGACTCAACCGCATCTCATCTACATCACAGATGCTTGATTACACAGTTTCGACCAATTTGACCACAGAATCCAAATGAGGCCACAGTGGTGGTTTATATTTTGAAGGACACATGTTGAAATTCATATTATTATTTGCGCATAATAATAATCTTTAAAAAATCTAGACATTTTTGCTTAACCCTAGTATTACAATCGTAACGTCATTGGCCTTTCGAGAAAAAAATTTCAGGAAAGAGGATTTCACGTCAATCTTTCTTTTCTAACAAAAAAGGGGGTTATAATCAGGATGACGGCTTTGCTATTACATTACTTGATTTATGCAGACAGAACCAGCAACCAACATTCATCAAAACATAGCCATGCTGCAGAAGAGTATTTCTTCTTTGGCGTCTTACAAAAAAGTTAGATCTCTTTTTGCTGGTGCTTATCTCTTGATGAGAGATTGAGAACGAGCCTTGATCGAATATTTCTTAGAAAATGTTCATGATTAGGATAAACATAGAAATCCCAGAGCTTTCAGTTCTTCTGACTTTATACTGATGCTGTTTATACTCTTTGCAGTTGCACTAGACCTCAAACTTAAATCATCAACTCTTTATATAAGAAAATCAAAATGACAATAGAATTTCGCTTTGTCATCACCTCGCTGAAGCTGTTTTCATCAGTTGTGAAAACGATGATAAAATTTTGAAGGAAATGAAAATCATGGTATGGTTGACCATATTACAGCATTGAAGCAAACTACCTTATCTAGTAGCCAATCAATACTGCTGTGCCTCATACGTTAAAACCAAACAAACATTGTAGTGCCTCATAACATATAAAGGAAGCGTGCATGCTGAAAATTAACAATGCCTGAACAAATCCGAAATCGCCAGGATGCTTCCATTCCTACCTTCGTCTTTAGAAATTTTGTCACTTCCTTCATCGAGATTCATTTATTTGATCGCATCTTGCGGTGTTATAATCTTCCAATATACCCAGTAATGTAGAACGCTGTGCAAAAACATTTGCGTAAGCCGAGATTCGAATCCAGATCTCACTCTTTCCCGGAGCGTCTGCTGAACCGTTGCCCCCTGACGCCCGTTTTGCACAGCACCCTTTCTGCGCTACAACGCGTTATCTGTCAACAGCCAACCGTCTATGGTCTAGCGGGGCGGCCGCTATCGGCACTGAACCCACTTCCTTCATCATTGACTCTGGATTAATTATGTCCATACGCTCAAATGAGACTTCATATAAAGTGAAACACGATTTTCAAGTATTTTAAAGTAACACAGTCATATCCCACTACCAGGTGAGTTCAAATTCAAACGGCCATCTCACTGAAAATGTTGCACAAAAACATAACAACGAGTGTTTTAGATGACCATAAAATTAGAGATCAAGCGATTAGACTACAAAAGTCTAGAATTCAAAAACTACACCATTATGGTAGTAATCTATGTTAGCCGTCTTCGTACTATAACTGACATATATGTAATTGCCAGACAATGTGAATTAATATCGGCTTTCACTTGCTTACTAGACAATATCAAGCTATGATGAAAACAAATTCGAAGCGTTCTATGTGGCCCTCGAAAATCCTTCAGAGAAGAAACGGAGTAAGAGACGATTTAAGTTTATCATGACGATCAAAACAATCTATGGTAATTCGCAATTCCAAAAACCCCACTCTCAGCGGTGAACGTAGGGGATCTCCCAGTGAAGATAGCATTATCAAAACAGACCACGTCTTAGTAACATGAAGGCTGTGCTTGACCGATGTAGCTGTAGTTCTTAAGTTCTACATGAAATAGGGCCTTCGTCCCCTTTGCGTAACGTTCCATTTTCCGCGGAAAGGAGAGAAGCCTCTAAATTCACACAACGACTTCCCAAAACTACCCTAAACTAAGATGTTTTTGTTATTAATCAACTCTTTGGATGTTAGCGTCGTTCACGACATCGACGAAGAACACGACCGGCTCATTGAACAATTTCAGGCTAGCGTTACGAAAGTCGGGAGTCCTGAAGTCACAAAGAGACGCTTGTCTCCGCAAACACTCGAGCTGACAAGTCAACGTGGGATCGCATGAGCTGCAGACAGCCGAAACTTCACCTCCGAACTTGCGAAACGCTGCAGAGAAGCGACAAAACCAGATCTCAAAGAGAGACGAGCGACAGTTACAGCCGAAGCTGCAAGTGTCAAGAACAGCATTCGCAAAACCAACCGAATCTGCAACTATTACAAGACCACGATGATTGCACTCCCACGCCCTGACGGGATACTTACAGCTTTCATAATGGCGATGGAGAAAATCATCCACATTTATCACTCGGATCTCTTCAATAGGAGATTTTCATTAAACCGAATCTTTCTTCCAAGATCTGAAGCGCTGGAACTTCGGTGACTGGACAGACGAAGGACAACCATGCAACAAGTACGGTGTCCAAAGGATTTAGTACCACGGACCACATCCATGCGATCGCGAGACTTATTTGAGTTTCGTACGATTTGTAGAAGACAATTGATTCAGTGGAAACAGAAGCACTCATAGGGAAGTGCTAGTGCAGACAGTTTTCTCTCGATGCCAGGATAGCCACTAGGGCGCTCCAGAGCCAAGTGGAAGAAGCAGATGATTCTGGACAACTGTGGTGCCATTTTCTGAACTTTCTGATCTACATAGTTTTGATCGTAAATGTTTGGCTTCCTTTGACAAACTTTTTCAAACCCATGAAGAGTCTTTAGCCATTACTGTACATTGCCTTATTCATTAAATATGACTATCCACAACCTCATATCTGCTAATAAAGAAGAAACGAGGAGATATTTGATCAGTGTCGATGTTGATCGATGATCGATCCTGAAATTCACCCTGGCATATGGCAGAAGGTCATGTGCCTTTACAGGGCTCTCCTCCTTTCAGTTATATTCTTCGGAAAACGTATCTTGTCTTATGAAGTCACAGTCATTTAGATTATACTTGGTAAATACGAGCCCTAAAAGCAAATAAAGCTAAAAAAGGCGTCAGCTATAAAAAGTAAAAAAATTTTATCTTGTATATTCAACAGCTTGCATGCATATTAGAACGATCTGTAGCTCCAAATTTCCCATTCGACCTTTTGAGACCTCTCGGAAGAATTCATTTTCAGACTATAATGAATTTAAGCCATACAATCAACACCAATCACTCCGAAAAAAACGTATCAGCAAGTAATCATTTGATTTGAACAGTAGGGATGAACAGCCATTTGATATGTGGTACTGTTAATCTTTGCAAGAAAGCCGAGATCTACATCTACCGCTAGAGAAGGCATAGACCTGCAGAGGCTCAAAACATTCTATCGTACTCCATATTTCGTAGGTGAAAGAATTTAAAGTGAGTTAAAATATTTAGGCTTGGAACAAGGTTAATATATTCTTGCATTATTAGATGTACAATTACGACACCGCTGTTTCTTTTTGCTGTAGAGTTAGTAAAGATGAAGACATGCACATTTTTTTTGTTCACATTAAAGTTTGTTAGAAAAGCTGTTTATTTACATGTTGTTTACATAGAAAATTATTTATATGATGGTTTTTGTAGGATTTTGAAGATAGTGTCTGCTTTACCTGAAAAACGCCATTTACAAGAAAATTATTTTGTAGGTTTATTTATCAAAATTAAGTAAAATTCATGATTTTGGTTTAGTTCAATTGGGTCTTTTCTTGCAAACATTTTGGTATAGAATTCGTACATCTTTATTTTTACTACTATTACAATGAAAATAAAACGGCGGAGTCATATTTGTAAATTAGATATGCTCAATGCAGAACGGACTTTCTGTGTTGAATAATTCTTTCAAGAAATCGATGAATTAGGCTACCTTTATTTCTGCAGGAGGTGAAATCTAAGTGCCTTCTATAGGCACACAGAAGTCTAAAGAGTGTACAACATTGTGTTCCAATGTATATACTCCACAATGGTTTTCTGAACTGACGAGCCAACAAAAGGATGAGACAAAAACTATTTGGTTAGCTTCAGTGTTGTCAGCTTATCCAAAAATCATAAATTATTAATGCTATGATTTGATGAAGCTCCGTTGCATGAGATATCTACTTAACTGTCAACAGTTTTTTGCCTTCATTTTGAAGTTTCTACTTTTCAACTGTAGCTTTCCAATTAACACATCAACACAATATCGTCTTCAAATTCTGCAGCTTCCTCAAGGTCAATTTGTTATAGGCAAACAGAGAAGAAACAATTTCTCTGCTGCAAAGCTTACAGATTATAATCTTCCCGTAAATCATTTCACATATTTGACTTTTGATTGCGTTTCCCTTGGTCAATTCTTCTTCTAGTCTTCATCGCTGCACAGAATAATTTGATACCAGCATTTTTTTTTTCATTGAATTGGTCAGTCACAGACATAACCGTGGGAAGCCAGCAAACATTGAACCGCACAGGCTCTTCAGAGAAATGGGGATGAATGCGTCGTACTTGAGGTATAGATTTTACTGAGATTTTTTGATGCAAAGCAAAAGGATTACGGAGCTTATATAGATAGTCATTTTGTCGTTTTACAAGAACTGGTTGAAGGCGTTTGTTCATCGTTGAGCTTACATGAAGTTGCTACAAATCTTTACGGTAGTTAACGTCTTGGCAGCTGCACTTTCTTCATACCACGATCATCCAAATCTTGTGTGCACGTCGACTGCTTTTGGGATGTTGATCCTTGTTTCTCTGCGCACTGAGTTGACTGAAATCGACTAAACTGTCGAAATCTAAGCAACAACAAAGTTACCAGCCTCTTGCAACCTTATCCATAAACCAAGACACTGTTTATCGACGTCGAAGTGTACGAACCGTAAGTAGTCGAGATTAATCCTTAAGATAAGGTATAGCAATTACATGAAACATCTTCAAGCATTGTTTTAACCAAAAGTGAGCTATTTTTTGTGAAACATAGTCGTAATTGAGAACCTTTGTTTCGTTTTGTTATCAAATTCGCATATTTTTCTGTTACACAGCGGCAAAAGAAAACCGACGGAAATTTAACAATCATTCAAAAGGTTGATCTCTCTCTAAAGCCTAACGTGATCGGTTTCCGAAAAATGACTTTTCTTGACAATATGCCCCCTTTAGACTTTTCTTGACATTGATTCTTGACTTACAGATGAAAAAACTTTGTTTTACACACCTGCATTTTCCTCGCAAAACAAAGCTCTTTCCTTGAACTATTAGTTATCATCCGATAGCACAGTGTTTCCTGATTCCAATGCTATGCTTAATTGCTAAAAAACCGTACCCTGCAACGTAGCTGGAAAGGTAAGATTGAATTAGCTTGTGCGAGCAAGTGAACTGTGGCCAATTCACGGGTCGCTGGGTGAGGCGGTAAGGTGGGCTGACGCGATGACCAACCGATTTTCGGGCATGTGAAAGTGTAGAGAAAATCTCACAGTATCTAAATGTCTTCAAGTCACTGTTGTAAGAAAGTATAATGTTCTGGCCTTCTGGAGTCCATTATGATGATCATGATGATGACTGATTTGTCCGTGTTCATCGCAGAATAAAAGTATTCGAAGTACTTTTGTAGCAGAGTCATACGTTTCATTTGGAGTTTCTCTTTCAAAGAGGAGTAACATTTTCTAATAGATTACCAAAGATCGCACTTTCATATGATCAGTCGAGATTTGATGGATCATCGAGTCAGCTAATCATGGTGTCTTGCCCAGGAGTCCGTGAATTGGCCAAAGAACACTTGGTGGCGTATGTGAATGCATATTATTTTCTCTGTCTCATTAGAGAGAAACGGTCTATCCAGAAAACAAGCACATTTTTGAAATCCGCAAATATTACGCTATCGAATGATTACTATTAGCCTGATGAAGGAGCTTTGTCCAGCGCAAAATATGCGGTTCTAAAATATAACTTTATTTTGAATTTTACAGCGTTATAAAAGGGCCTTATCATCATTATTGAAAGAACTTCTACAAGCGTAATTGTAGTAGAAAGGACGTTCAGTCGTTTTGATATTTTCTAATTATCAGTTCAAGAGCTGCGTCTTCGGGGTAACAACGCATTATCAATTCTTTTTCACATTTCTTTCAGCCATATAATCAGACTATAATTCAAAAAATGTTCTTACTATGCCGATTTGTAGGATAAAAAACTATGAAGGAAGATTTTTTTATCATAACCGGAATAAGCCTCGATAGCGCCCATGTCTATCAATTTGTGGAGTACTGCTTTAGAAAGAATGCACTCTCTTCACTCAAGTCGTAAGATTTTTCTCTGCCGTTGTAGATTTTCTGCACAAAATATCGGACAAATAACAACTTATACAGTCAACATTATTCAACAGACTACCTTTGCTCATACAATTACACAGATCAACAATTTGCTCTTGTTGGGTTGAATTTGTATTTCGTCCAATAAAAATGTAGTAATTTCCGCTTTTTCACTAGCACATTAGTAGTCATTCGGTAGCTCAAGAAATGGTAATTTTAATTTCGGTTTGATATGTGAAAAAACCATGAAGTGTGCTGTACCACCAAGGACCAGAAGAATGTTTCTCACTTAGGGTAGGTAACACGTTGTTTGAACTTCAGAGCGACTTTTGTTGGCAGAATAGAGCAAAATTCAGATGGTCAAACACTTCACGTTAACAAGAAAGAGCATACTGTAGAGATATTTTTACACATATTTCTAGTAAAATGGACGTCCATGCGTCGTAATAGATCGATTTTTACATAATTCCAACCTTTACTGCTTATTCTTGACTCCTATCTTGTAAAAGCGATACCGTCTTTTTCTACTCATCATTCGTTTAATACCAATAAATATGTCTGCTCCACATGCAAATTATGTACAGTCCGTCGTTTGCTTTCTCGTACATGTGCCTTACGTTTCCTTGAACAGCTCTCATCATCATCAAAAAGTAGCGCACGATTCTGGGCGACGATACGTTCTTTTACCGTTCACCGATTATGTGTTCACCAGCGTCCCTTGATGTGACTGTGCAAAATACAATACGGTATTGCTTGCATTTGAAAGTTTCCCCTTTTTCAAAGCTTACAAAGGTCAGTTGACTCACACTTTCCTATGTTGCCCACTTCCAAAGAGGCATCTCCGAGCACAGTGAATGCTGATTATTGACAACAAAGAACAAACGAGAAATCTGTAGTACTCCAAGAGTTTCGCAAAACGTCTGTGGCTTTTCGCGCTCAGTTCTTTTTGTGTTAACGGCCCTGCTAGTTTTCCATTGATTGGGAACCATGCAATCTAGCAGGTAATAAGTGAGAAGCCAATGAGAACTCTTGACAGCTTCTTACAAGTTCTGGTCTTATTCTCTGTGGACCGAGTATTGCTATATTATTCACTGACGAAATAGCGTGTTGGATTTCTAAAAGACAAACTCGCCGAACGACAAAACCATACCCCTTGGTTTCATACGACGGCAAGAGGACATGGTATTTGGAGAAATCCGAGTAGTATTCGTGAGTCGTTTTCTCCACTGTCCTTCTGGAAGCTGTAACTGACCTGTCGGAAGGCAATCAGCTTGGCCTACTAATTGGCGAAGCTTCGGTGGGCTTTGTGAATGTTGTTCCTTACCTCTGTGGCTTTGACCATGACTGCTGCTTCACTCTCTTTTAAATTTTCTACTATCATTTCTGTATAGAGTTATGAAAGCTCTGACGTGAGGCTTCGGTTGCCTGTAGCACCTGCGATCCCACGCCACCGTGTCATTCCGAGTAATCGTGGGGACAAATGCCTCCTATTGACTTTTGGGCTCTCTACTTTCATAATGCTAACGTAAAGATGTTGGATGTACCGTCGTATTCTTAGTCAGTGTTATTAATGACGGTATCTTTCCAAGAGCCGACCAGTAATTTCAATACATTCAGAATCATTGCAGTATTGAAATTTAGTTGTTTAACCCCTTACGGACTGCGCCATTTTCGGCTGGGGGGTTTGGACATGCAGCTAGGAAGAGGAACTGCCTGCGAGTACTCAGATGATATTGTGATAAGAAAAATTTTTTAGAAAACTTAAAAATTTACACTATTTTCATCAATATATAGGATTTTTGAGTCACTAAGTGGTCAAATATGATATAACAGACTTTGATAAGGTTCTTTTCTGAAGATAACGTAATTGCTTCATTTATAATAAACACTTTCAAAGCGTAAAACCGACTTCTCATAAGAAGGCTGCATCTAAAACTTTTGTCGAATTCTTCCATGATATTTTAGGTTTTTCCTAGTAGACGACGAGAAATGAATAATCAAGCCTATATGGTGGGGGAAGATTTTTTTCATAGGAGTGCTAGTAATCATTTAGAAGCTTGATTCCCTGGCTAGAGTCTACATGGTTGATTTCTCAAAACACTTCTATATAACGCTATGAAATGCAAAATAGAATTATGTTTCACACCTGCAGCATGTTTTCCTTTTATCACGTATGCAATTTGCTGGAAACACGAAAAGCATATGAACTTGTGGAGAAAATTATCCGTTTTTGATTCAGTCTTTCTATTCGGGGTTTCTTTGATAGCGGAGAATAAAGTCCACAATCAAACAACAAGTTGCATCTCACATGTCTAACACTTTTGGCCATTGATCGATCTTTTCGCCCCCCAACGAGTAGATTAGCAGGTAAGCAAACTCGGCGAATATGTGAAACTCGAACTTACTTTCTTTGCTACACTGCTGTAAAAAACGGCCTTTTTCAGAAAATAAACCTAGAGTTAGCATCATTGGAACGATTAACTACTAATAGTCTAAAGAAGATGCCTGTTCAGTGAGGTTTAAAGCACAATTATTTTCTTTCTCCTACGACTTTATCAAAAGAGTTTTTCCATAAAGCAAGCATATTTTCGAGTTTGTCGAGACTTGTGCTATCGAAGGAGTACTATCACTCTGAAAAAAAGTCTTGCCTAGCGAAATATGAGCGAACATAAAATTCATCATACTAACTGATTAGTAGAAAACAATGAATAGTTTGTTGAAAATAGTGCTGTATTGCACGCGATCCCACTTCATCAATAACTCTTGATAATTTCCTATTATTAATTTACTCCAGACTCCCATTCCTCAAATCAATGCGTAATTTCGCTCAAATTTTTAGTCATAGTTATGGTTTGCGATGAAGAGATGAAGGCATGCAGTTATTTTTCGTTATCGTACCTGTTTGAGTCCTTTGGTGAAATTATACTTCTTACTTTTGTCAGACCTTTCGGCAATTATTCTATAGCTAAAATCGGGTGAATTTTAACGACGTATTCTCTCTCTAAAATGGCCTGTTTTCTACACTGTAACATTCAAGATTGAAATTTGTTCCATATTCAAGTATTTCTGGCCGGATAAAATTTATTTTATGAGCAACCAATTATTCATAGATAGAACAAATCTTAGTAATTTCAACACTGTATTAGGGTTTCTCGAAAAGACTACTGAGACGCTGTAACAGTTAAAGGTTTGGTTTTGCAAATTTGGATCTGTTTCAATGTCAGTATTCTTTTTTCGACCTCTTAAAAAAACGCGTTCTCGGATATTTTTCCAGAGTTCTAGTAGCCATTTGATAAATAAATCTGTCAATTTTGGAGGCATACATTATTTTCAGTTTGACTCACTCAGTGTGCTGTAACAGTAAAGGTAGAAATATCTTTCACACTAAAGCAATATCGCCGAATGAAGCTTTTCCTCTAGGCTTCTAATACTTATTCGATAGCTTAAATCTCGAAGATAGCGACGGCAACTTCCTTTTCGAAGAGAACATATTATTGTACTGCAGCAGTCCATAGAAGATTATGTTTCACAGTTGATCGGCAAGCCGCAGAAAGCCGGCGACCTAAAGCCAATGTCGCAAAATTCAACTTTTGGGATGAGAAATCAAATCTTCTTTTGACTGTTACAGCGCTCTAAGAAGTACTTTTGAAGAATTAAAGAATTAAATACCTTACTTAAATCGTTGAGGCATGCGCTATCAAAGGTTATGGACTGTTCATAGAAAGTCTTTACCCCTCGAGAAGTTTTTGAATGTGAAACCAAATTCTATTTCGACTGTTGCAGAGTAAAAAGTGAGCCATTTGAGAAACAATATACACCATTCAAAGTTACTCGATATCGGCTTTCATAGAAATACTAATGCCTAGTCTGTTGCAAATTTAGTAGCCAAATTTGGCCCTGAGATTTTAGCAGGCTCTCCGCACTCGTCCTTCCTGGCGCTGGCTTAGAGGGGTTCTTTCGAGGTCAGCGTAATGAGGCCCTTTTTATTATTGTTTCTAGCTCCTTTAATTATTATTTGAGCCAACATGTCATGTGGTCTGGTAAGGGCTCTTGTACAACCCGAGACACGTGTTTCGTCCTTACAGACTCATCAGCCGGGCAGAACCCGTCGTCTGTCGATCTTTTTATAGTCAGTTCTCTCGGGAGCGTTACACTCCTTATAGAGAGTTGTCGACGACGTACGTTTTACACTCTATGTCAAGCGAAATTTGCCCGGCTGATGAGTCTGTAAGGACGAAACACGCGTCTCGGGCTGTTCAAGAGCCCTTACCAGACCACATGACATGTTGGCTCAAATAATAATGAAAGGATTTCTTAAAATTTGAGCGTGGTCTTAATAAAGCACTCGGAGGAAAGGTATAATTGTTCCTGGCTTTTGTATGCCCAACAAATAGCTTGCTGAGATCTGAGTTTGAGAGCTAGACAATCATGGATAGGCTACCAGTTTCTCACGAAGGAGGACTCAGCCACCTTCCATTTACCTCAGAGATGCTTGATTAGAGGTTTTGATCAATTTGACCACAGGGTCCCACTAAGATCACAGTGGTGGTCTATACTTTGAAAAATGGTTATTGTTGTTTTTTGTTCTCAATCTGCGCATAAAAATGAAATTTTCAGGGATTTTCTAAAACTTTTTGTTCAATCATAGTATGACAATTGCACCGTCATCGAACATGTGAAAAAGAATTGAGAAAGGGTGCTTTTGACTTTACCTCAACCTTTAGTTTCCTACAGAAAAGCTGCGACCTCTATGCTGGAATCAAACAAAACGGCTTGTTTTTACATTATTGATTTATGCCGACAGAACCAGCACCAACATCAAACATATCCACCAGCTAGATATTTTTTCTTTAGCGTCTTGCAAGAAAGCTAGATTTCTCATTATTGGTGTTTGTATTTTGGTGAAGATTGAAAACGCGCTCTAATTGAATGCGCTTTAGAAAGTATTCATATCTAGGATAAGCAGAAGTATTTCAGTTTTTCTGACTTTACATTAGTGCTGTTACACCCTTTGCAGTTGCGCCAGACATCAGACTTGTACTATTAACTCTTTATATATAAAAATCAATATGGTAAAAATATCTCACTTCATCAGCATCTCACTGAAGCCGTCTTCATCAGCTGTGGAAAGCGATGATAAAATTCAGAGGAAATGATAATCAGATTATGGTTAACCATATTACAACATTGAAGCAGACTACTTTAAGTAATAACCAATCAATACTGCAGTCCTTATAAGTAAAAACCAAATGAACACTACAGCTTCTTATACCTTATAAAAGAAGCGTATATGTTAAAATTATCAATGCCTGAATAATTCAAAATTGCCAGGATGTTTCCATCTCTAGCTTCATCTTCAGGAATTTTGTCACTTCCTCCATCATTGACTCTGAAAATTTGTCCATACGTTCGAATGAGACTTCATAAAAAAGGAGATACACGGATTTTAAGTGATTTCTAGTAACACAATCATATCCCGCTATCAGATGAGTTCAAAGTCGTCTGTGAAAATGTTGCATAAAAATTTAACAATATAGTGCTCGAAAAACTCTAAGATCAGAGATCAAGCGATCAGACTACAAAAGTGTAGAATCAAAAAAATAACACTTTTAAGGTAGTAGTCTATGTTAGACGTCTTCGTAGATATGTAAATGCCGAAAGATGTGGATGAATGCCGGCTTTTAGAATACGAGATAGACCACGCCTTAGTAAATCGAAAATTTTTCTTAATAGATGTCGCTGCTGTTCCTAAGTTCTGATCAGATCACCGTCTCCTTCGCGCAGGGCTCCATTTTCAGCCAGAAAGAGAGAAACGTTGAAGTTGAACAATGGTGTCCCAGAAGTGCCCTAAACTGGGCTGTACTCAAGTTATTAGGCGACTTCTGAGAAGAAAGCGCCGTCTACAGTGTCGGCAAAAAATACGACCGTCTCACTAGACATCTACGTCTCAGTACTATGAAAGTCGAGAGTTCTAGAGTCATGAAGAGACGTTTATCTTTGCATACATTCGAACTGATACGTCAACGTGGAAACGCTCGAGCTACAGACAACAAAAGCTCACGTCCATACTGCGGAACGCTACAGAGAAGCGACAAAAGAAGATCTCTAAGAGAGACGAGCAGCAACTATGGCCGAAGCTCCAAAAGCCTAGAAAAACATTCGCAAAGCCCACCAAAGCTGCGCCAATTACAAGACCAAGATAATATTTGCACTCTAAGGACCTGACGGGAGACGTGCAGTTTCCACTAAGGCGATGGAGAAAATTATCCACGATTACTACTCGTCTTTTCTAGAATTCGTTATTCCATCGGTTCTCCCTTGCAAAATTCGATATGCTATTTTGTTGAGTGAAAAAGGAACAACAACTGGCTAGAGGAAGATTTAGACCAGAACATCTGATGAAGTTTTCATCAGCACCTGCATCGGCTCTTTCCTCGTCACTTGTCAGAAGGCAAGACTCCCAGTCAATGGAATACCAACAAGACCGTGTTGTTGTTCAAAGAGAGAAATTGATGTAACATAAACAATTTTGCTCAATCTGCTTATTTTCCTAAACCTTCACTCGTGTCATTCTGAACGTACTGACAAAACACTGGACGAAGGACAACATGCATAAGCAGGGTTTCGATAAGAATTTAGCCATGGACCGCATCCACGCTATCGCAAAATTCACCGAAGTTTGGCACAAAAGAAAGCCTCTGATTCAGTGGGAACAGAAGCAGTCATTAGAGGCTCTGAACAACCAAGACGTTAATTTTAGGCTCATAACGATCCTTCTTGAGCAATATAAGGATTTCACAACCAAAATGGCGCCATTCTAAAAGTTTCTACTGTTGACGTATGAAGAAATGTTTCAAAAGGTGATACAATCCAAAATTGTTCACTGCCACCCTCCAAATGTCATGCGAACATAACAGTTGGACAATATGGGAGTAAAAATAGATGGTCTACAATTACATCACCTTGTGTCTTCATAGCGTAAAACACCAGTCAGGTGGAACAAATGTTGATTGAACAACGCCTCTGGAAAAATTGGTCTCCAAATAAATTTAACAGAAAAGAAGTTCATGAGGAGTGGATGGGTTTTGAATGCCTCATTCGCGCTAAACGAAACGAACGTCTTCGAATACTTGAGTTACTTCTGTGCACGTCGTGAAATCAACATGATGAACAACTCAACTTAAGAGTTTAGCGGGAAGCAAGGAGCGGCATGCTGAACGTTCAAGACCATCGAGGACATAGTGGAGAGGACGAAGAACATCCGACTCCGTGTTCACTTTTTCGACTCAACGGTTGTTCCTGCCCAAACGGACGCATCAGAATTATGGCTGCTACATAAACAGGATAAAAGTTCATTTGGAGTCATTGCACGCGCAGACCAAAGTTGATGTTAGGGCAATCCCGTATCTCGCAAGTGAGAAAAGGAATCCAAAGTATAGACCACCGTTAACTATAGAAGATCAAAGATGCCGTTATCTACGCCAGGCTATCGTAAGAAAGGTGGACCGGAAACGTAATGCGCTTCAACGACAACCGATGGACGATAGCCATTACCGACTGGATTCCTCGGGATGTTGAACATTCCATAAGAGGACCCACCGACCCGATGGTTCGATTTCTCCACGAAATATCTGGAAGAAATAGATATGATGCTCAACGAATTTCTCATGCGGGGAGGACCCACTGAGTTACTCTTGCACGCGATAGGGAACAGTGGAAGTATTTCCAATGCCAGTTTGAGTCACTTGACGATCAATTACACGATAGGTGATACGAGTGATATATAAATGCGAAGTGTCCACGTGAACGTGAGTGAAGCGCAGCGGTTAAGCTCGCAATACGCACAAATTTCTTAGTTCGATTTGAAGCTTCAAAAGGAGAAGACCGTCTATTGTTTTAAATAGACAACTTCGTACTGCACTTGCTTGAGAGAATAGCAGCGCTGAGTGACACCATAGTAGAGCATCGCACGTCATTGTTCAAGTCAGATATGCATTCAATTATCTTTAATGGTATAATTATGGCGAATGCATGATGCATCCCTCACAGCTAATCAGCGCCAAGAGTTACACAAGTTATTCATCTTTTGCGAAAAATGTTTTGAAACTCTAAGCAACATTTAATTTGACGCAGTGAACAGCGATCAAGCGTCTTGTTGCCTGATTAGACATTAAACCGTCTCCTAGGGTTGCTTACGTGACGACTTAACGGTAATGTGCCCACTGAGAACGATTTCACAGCTTTCATTCCAGCACTTGTTCTTGGGGAACAGGCGCGTATGTCGTGCTTGACAAATGAACGTTTCTTTGATGTGTGAGAGCTACCGCCATGTAATTGCTGGCTCTCATTTGTCCATCATCATCACTAACAACGACGGACGCACACAATGTAATGTACATAGACTGAATAGCTTTATCATGTTATTCACCAAAAAGAACTGAAAAAAGACTTCATACGGAGGTCACGGTGTTGAAGACTCACCGAAGTCTTGTTTTGGTTTGAGTTGAAAAAATTGACATTGTGCAAACATAACATTTTAAATATAAAAACATAAGCATTTATAGAAATAAAAACTTTATTCTGGGTCCGATTCCTTTTTCCATGCTTGCTTAAGAAATCTTTATCTATTGGTATGCCGACTTAATTATTTACGAAAAATTAAAAACCTTAGAATAGATCCACAAATTGAATTACTTTCGAATTTATTCTTGAAAAATTAACAGCTATTTGAAATTCATTCTTTTGTAACATTTTTTGCAACTTCCTTGACACTTGACACAACTGTTTTCCTTGACACGACTTCATTATGGAAAACAGGCCAGGTATTTGGTAATAAAAAATTGGCCGCATGGCAACAGTATCCACAGCAATTTCGTCTCAAATTTTTCACTCCTCTAGTCTGCCGTTCAAAAAAAAAGTATATTATTGGTAACTTAATACAGTTGTTATTCTGCGATTTATGTTTATTGTGTAGAAAAGCATCTTGTTCAGTCCCTCACCACTAGTTCTATGATAAGTGTTTTCCATTTTGAACTTTCATTTGGTCGAGATATCATTTACCAAAAAACACCATTACGATCAAAAACCTCATAGTGTGTGAGACAATGAGACAGATAGAGTATCAACTTCCGTTTGAATTTACCAGACATTATGGCGTCGGCGTCGTATAGGCACCACCGACAAATGGAGATGAATGAGGAATGTCGGCATATACCGCCCAAGAACACAGAAAAATCATATCTTACCACCACCACCGCACCAACTGTTGACGTCTATAAAGCGGAAAAAAAGAAGAAAAGCGATGACACCTATTCCACATATACCCACAATCATCGCCGGATAATGTGCTAACATCACAAGATTACTGTAGCGAATAGAGGCTATTTTTAAATAAGAAAACGCTACTTGAAGACAATTGAATGGCGAACGATGATGTGCTGTTACATCACCAATGGCGTCGTTCTGTCATCCTGAAAACATTATGCTTCACAAACCTTCATCTCATCAAGTCTCTTTCGTTTTTTGCTTTTCAGCAGTCGTCAACGCATAAAGCCGAAGCGAAGCGACGATTTCCGATGAATGATCACATGATCAAAGTGTGCTCATCTACCGTTCCCACATTGTTCGCACATCCGTGTTTTGATTGTCGTCGTAGTAAACATATGCGGATGACATCAAAAGCCCCCGATGTCCGAAAGTTAGCTGAGAATATTACTTTTTATTTGGTGATCAGAACTTAATATGAGAACTGTACTGATATGCCTGGAACAATATAATTTTGAAAAATTGGACGAAATAATTATGTGAGCATAGTTACCCAGGTGATTCTATGCAATATATGAGGCACTTTTCCAAATACCATTCTGATAATCTATAAACGTGTGTCACTTTAATGTTATGATCACAATGGTTGAAGCTGTGATAGAACGCGTTTACACTAAACACAACAGTTTTAGAAAAGTTCACGTAACTTATACATTGTAAATGAAGCAACAAGTAAGGAGATTTTTTGTGGAGAGCCTGTGGCCTAGTGGTTAGAGGTGCCCTATAACACAATCGTGATCAAGTGCGATCCCCATTTGCAGGCCCATCAGTCATTCGATCTTTCTAGAGTGGAAAAAAATACCACCAAACCTGTCTGGAAGGGTAAGAGCACTGAGTTGATACTTCCAATCGGCCACTGTGAGTTATTGTATAGGCCAAATATGCATAAAATCTCGTGGCGATGCTCACTGAATTCAAAATCAAATCACGAAGTCACTTGAACTCATTATTCATTTAGTAATTAGCAATCACTTATGACGCGATGAACTGTTTGCTGCGAGCACAATAGCGATCATGCGGTACGGAACGGGACATCGAAACTGAGTACATGAGCCGTCCCTCAAGGAACAATAAGGTGTGGAAAATTCATTGTTTGGGCTTTATGATGCGGTAACCTTATTCTTTAGCTCTTAACACTTGATTTGAACCTGAAGCTGCTTTGCTCTCAGCGCTGTTAATAATTCAATGCAGTGAGCATTTGTTTTCTTTGCTGTTTTAGGAACACTTTTTGGTGCCACTACAGTACTGTATATATATATATATATATATATATACATATATATACATACATATATATAAGTATATATATATATATATATATATTCCTGATTCCCATGTACCTAGATGGTTTCTTAGCCTACTTTTTAGGTTTTGAAATGGTGTGCTGTAATTACCCTAATTAGATACCACGATTTCAAAAACGTAAAGATTTCATGAATCCAGACAGTAGTTCTTCATCGATATAAATATATTAAGAAAAAATATACAGTAGAGCAACTTTTCAAGTTTAGTATAGCATTACTTGTATGATTCCTTTTGTGTGAATTTTTGATGATGCATGCATGATTCGAGTTTCTCTTCTTATTATTATGAAAGACAATAGCATCTTACATACCGCGTGATATTACTTATTGATTAATGTTTTCTATAAATCAATCACGTTTTGATAAGTCTTCTCCTTCAACGAACGTATCGCTTTGAGCTTCTATATAAATGACGATTAATTGAAAATGAATGCTCGCAGTCGTATTGATAGTAACCACACATAACGCTGAGGACATTAAGCCCACCAGTAATTACCTCCATTGAAACAGTAAAATTATTGCCGATTAGAAATTGAATTTCTGGATTTTAGACTGAACATTTTGATGGAATTGTTTTTTCTTCATGTGATATGAGTCGCATCGGGAGTTATCGATGCACATATGCTTAATTATAGTTTTGAAGATATTTTGCGTAGACTAGAGTAATGTCGAGTAAAAATAAAAACACAGTTTACTTTTGAGTAAACTTAGACTGTGGTTTTGAGAATGCTGAACTGAGTTTCAAAATACAGCATATCAAACTCCATGAGCTTTCTTTTGGAAGTGGTTTTCGGTAAAATCACATATCGTTTCGTTATACTAGTAACATGTTTCAAGTGTAACTTTTATGCTCACTGAGCTGTTAAGCTGACCCATTGTTCTTGCCAGTGATTTTATAACTCTCGTAATTATTGTCAAACAGAAATTTTTCGCTTTATCGCTTTTTCCCGGTCAAACACTACGCCAAAAATATATAAATATAATATATATATATAAATATATATTATAATAAAAAATATTCCACAGAAATTATCCTCTAAGCACATGTTATCTACTTTACGAAATGTCAACTTATTGATGTTTGTGCACAAACTAAGATCTTACTTCTTTACCTTTGGTACAAAGCATGGAACCTGAATGAACACGCTTGTCCTCCAGATAATCCGTCGGTCTAAGCAAAAATATCATTACTGCCATCTCTACCACCAAATAATTCCTCATAAATTCGTAATTTCTGAAAGGTACAAATACTTGTAATGGGTGAAATCTTGGAACGTTTTGTGCATTTCATTTACGTCGTACCCTGCTATCTCTTCATTGTGCTGAGTGAAAATTTCACCACATACGTTTTAGTACAATCGCAACATTTCAAGGATTGAATCGCAATCATTTCGTTCAATTTATGTGTTCTATATGTCCTGCACTGCTTTCAATCACTATAAAATACGCGGCAAGGATTTGTTGTGGATGACGATGATGATGACGAAGATGACGGTGAGAAGAAAAAGTCATGAAAGATCAATTCGACTGCTTCTTGACGAACGAAATACTCTACCAACCATTGTGATAATAAGAATTCAAATATTGAAGTTAACAATAACAGTTTATTAAAACATTTGCTTTCATGGTCACTATCGTGTGCTCAAGTGATTTTTACCTGGAGACACATCTTGAAATTTTTACGCAAATTGTTGCCGTTGCAATCATCATTATCTTACCACCATTATTACCGTATTCAGTTGTAGTAATCAGGCAAAGGCTTTTCTTGCAGTGTTATTGTCGAAATATACAATAGCTAATTTTACTAAATACCCGTCTCGTAATCTCTACAATTATCGCACATTATAATAAACTGATTTAACACATCGCTCTGGAGAAGCACCATTCGTTTTGTATACTTAATTGATACTGTGAGCGAAAAAAAACAAGTAGCACAAATGAATAGCTCCTACGGTTAAATAAAGAAATGAACAGGTGAATGAATGAATGAATGATTGAATGAATGAATGAATGCGTGAATGAGTGGATGAATGAATGAACGAATGAATGATTAAATGCATGAGCGAATGAATGCATGAATGAACGAGATGTTGAGCAAACATGGAAGCTAATGAGCTGTGAATATATAAGTCCAGGAATTCCGTGACCGAGCTTTAATAAAAAGCAACTATACATTCCATTAAAAATCATCATAGATGATGGGAAAATATGGCTTCAAAGCAGAAGGTGAGAGACTAAAACAGAAGAACTTGTTTGATGGTAAGAATAATACTATCGTCAGCAATATATAAGGAAACCGACTGTTGACCTCGTAGATTTCTAAATGAGAAATGGTAATCGCTGTGATGACATAATCACCGGTGAGGCAGTGTTAACCGTGTAGAAATGAAATGGTATCGAAGCCATGGTTATATGGGGAATAGCAGTCATTGACAGTAATGACGTATTGAATGGTATCTGAAGCAGAAATAAAGATCATGAGTAATTAAAGAAAAAAAATTCGATGTGATATCATTATATTGGCTAGTTTCGATCATACTGATTATTGTGTTTCGCTTTGTGAGTTGAATATTAGCAATACGGAAACCCTTGCACTTATACACGGCCGTAGTATGAGGGTATCGAAAATGGAAAACAACCAAATTGATATCCATTATTAATAAATGACATAACACACCATAGCGTTTGGCGGCGATAGCGATGTTAGCGCAGATGAGACGATCTCCTCGGATACAACACCGCCTGAAGTTTGACTGCCTGTCGATGACGGTGACGAATTCGCATCCATACCCATATTATGCTTTTTCCACTTTGTACGACGATTTTGAAACCAAATCTTAACCTGAAACTCACTAAACTTTTTCTTAAAATGAAAATTCTCATACTGCTTGAAGAAATTCATCGTTCCTTTCCCTATGATATACTTGAATGCTATGGAGCACTAGTTGCAATCACCGTCTTTTTAGTGCTTTGTATTTTCATTACGTTAACTCTTCACACTAAATTCTCGAATATTGTCCAAAAATTTTACTGCCCACAGCAGTTTCACTATGTACACATATATGAAGATAAATCACCTGTGTTTCGGTGAGATGTAGTTGGATAGCAAGATTCAATCGCTCACAAACGCTTAAGTATCGTGATGTCTAAATATGTACATGAGAAATTTTCATATTTTGGAGCAAGCAGTAACTCTGAGACACCTTTTAGATCCAACCTGCATACGATGACAAATGAATCACCTTAATTCTCAAGACTGACTATCGATTAACCTCGGCATAATTGGAATAAATCAGTAGTTTCTTCTGTTAAGCAGCTCCAAAGTGTTAATAACATATTTTTTGGATATCCGTGATGCATAACAATAACAATACAGTCTAGTCATGCAGCACAAGCAATACATTAACCGTGCAGAGGCTACTAGACTGATACTGTTATTAGCAATTCGGAAGTATTTGACAGAAGGAACTACTGAATCACCTTAAATTTGTTTTCCAAGGCTACAAGTTGCTCGTATGTAAACGCAGTACGAACACGACGGGCTTTTGTTCGGATTGCTTGCAGGAACGATAGGTCGTTCTAAGACAAGGAAATGTCAAAAGTGATAATAAATCTAGATATGTAATACTTTCACATGATGCGTTTTCATATCGTTGTTATTTTATCGTTTTTTTCTTTTGGGAAGAAAAATTTGCACCACTGAAGCGGAAACGAAGTGGCTACTTCATCCAAAGACAAGCAGAAATTTAGAATCTCTCAAGGCTGAAAACTTACAGTTAACTTTCTCAAAGTGTGGGAGACGATGTAAAATCAAAAGTCTCAACAGGAATATGATAGTAACAAAACACACTAAAAAAGTGGACTTACTTCTCTCATGTGAGGTGATATTTTTGCTATCACCTGATAATAACTCATCAACACGAAAACCTCGCTTATCACTCATATCCTGAGAGAAACACAAGTGGTTGATGAAGAAAAAAAGTAGCACCGAACAGTAATTGATAAGTGCCAAAATAAGCGCACTCGTCAGGGTCTTCAAGTAATCTGTTTTCGTAACTGACAATTAATTATGACATGAAAACTGTGGATAATAAATAGGGAACGTTGAGACTAGCCTAGTAATAGTATCTGCGCAGTATTTCATTAAGGGCATCTATAAAGTAACAGAATATATATATACATATAGAATATATATATATAATATAATATTCACGAGGATGACTACCCTCCATGACGCTCATAAGAAGACAATGAATTTTATTACCGCATAATGACGGTTTCACCACGTTCCCTCTACATCTTATTCAGAAAGAAACTCAGTGCAGTTTATGGAATCGTCAAAAATCACAGGTTCAAGCGATAGAACATCTCCGAAGCTTAGATGGTTTAAATCGTTACTGGAGTTCATGGGAAAGCTGCAACTCACGAACGGTGGGCGGGTAACACTGAGCACTGCGATTGGTCAATCTCCGAACCATACAAACCACAAACCCGATGGGCACCACCACCATATCGTCGTCAAACTGCATCCAACTGTTTCTGTCAATCATTTTAATGTTTTCGAATTTATTCGGTAATTTTTGTAGCACGCTATACACGAATTATAGCATACATGATAAAAATTCGAAAAATTACTGTTTATTCATCGTCGCATTTTTTACAATTGTTGTACAATTTGCTAAACTATTCCAGTCATGAAAACGTCTTCCTTGAATATGTTGAACATTCTCGATAATTCTTTGTCTTCCTTCCGTCGTTCATGTAACTTCTAAATGAACCTCTGACTTACTGAATCATTAAACGTGGATTTTATAAACAATTAGTCGCTCACATCAACAGCAGATATGATGAAACTCATCTTGTGAAGACGTGAAGCGTAGTTCGGCATTCGCATTTCGTACGTGTAGTAACTGTGAACATCTTCGGCTAGACGACGTTTGACTTGCTCGGCAATATCGATTGTCTCTTTCGCAAGGTTAGGGATATCTGAAGGTATCAATTCAAATAAAATACTTCAGAGAACAGCACAGAATTTTGAGATGGAAATTCTTATTCGAATCAGTTTTCCAAGATTCCATGCTGAGGAAAATATTACCAAGTGTTATAAACAAGAACATCTAGCAAAGAATTCTTTATTGTCAAAATGTAGGAACAACGAATAACGCTTACTACATTTATAAGAACGATTAGTACGAAGTTAGGAAATCATCCCAATAGAAATTTGATACATTCTTAAAAATTCCATGAAGATCTACGAGAAGAAATGTCTCAAAGGACTCAAATCCCTTGGGCAATCTGACTACAAGAGTGAGTTTGCAAGTGAATACGGTACATGCAAGAAAATTTCGTTCAGTTATCGTTCCTGACAAGTTTCATAGCTCAAAGACAGCTTCTTCATGAAATTAACACTTTTCGACTCCCTCTCGAATAAATAATGCAACGCTTCTACTGAATGATCAGCATGATATGATAACACACTTTAAGCCTTTTATGAGGTCTGTCATAGCACTTACAAAGAGGAAGACACGTGTTCCGCGCTTTCAGCCTCATCAATAGCACGGTGATTTCTGTTCGAGCCAATTCCTTGAAGGGACTATGCTCCATACATATTAAGAATTCAACGACGAAGATGTTACACTGCACTTGTATCAAGTAAAAAAAATTACTCGACATTGCAATGGCTAACATTTGATTGTTCATGGCTGGTGAATTTGATAATGCCTTTACATTCGGCTTTTTAAGACCTCGAATTTAACAATCGAACATAAGGTATTGCCAGATTTACCAGCAATGAACAATCGACTGTTATTCATTGCAATGCCAAGTAGTTTTTCCACCCAGTAATTCCGCAATGTAACATCTTTGTAGTCAATTCTTTTATATGTAGGGGGTATACCTCCTTACAAGGGATTGGCCGGAACACGTGTCTAGCACGATATAAGTACCTCATGAAAGCACGACCTCATGGAAGGCCTAAAAACTAAGTTAACAGATTATACTGTTTCAAGTAAGGCTTAGCAACAATCAAATGTAAAGCATACTCAATGTGATATTTACTACAAAGCAGTCATCTATGAGAAAAATGAATGCTTAATAATGGTTAGAGCGGCTAGTATAAAAATATGACTAAATCAAGCTGAAAGAGAGACAAAAGTACCATCTTCACTAAAATATCATGTCTCAAAGACTGACAACATCGACATTTACAGTTCTTGACTATAATCTTTTGGTAAGAATTATTTTATCTAGAGTTAGGACTACTAATAATATAGATAATAGAGAGTCTCAAAACTGATTTTTGTATAAAAGGTGCGCCATGTATCATTGTATATGCAAGTGAAAGTTCAATGATTACACTAACAGAGAAATTTTGTATATAATATGCGAGTAGCGAGTAAAGTAGTAGAGAGGATTTTTAAAAGGTCATGAATAAAATAGAGGCACTTTCATCGCTAATGTGTATCCTTTTACCAATGATCAAGTAGATCATTGATAATGCCTATCGCTACTTAACTTTCCCGAACTTATCCGTACAATAGAAAAAATTGTACTAGTACCTTAAAATCATTCACATCACTTAGCCCTGCTAATCATCTAATAATTCTGTTGGGCAACAGTCTTTTAGGATTGATAGTCACCATGTCGAATGCTCCTCTCTGAAAAAGTACCGCACACCAAAACCTTTATTTGTTCATGTTAGCTGCAAGAGAGCTCGGTGAACTGAGCTCGATGGAATGACACGAGCAGCACCGTAACTTCTGCATGTCGTTCTTTATTTTTGTGTGTATTGCGAGAAGATTTTATCAAGTGGCGCAAGTGTCGTTACGATGAGGACTTAGTATGTACAAACGCATGTTCTTATTCTCAGAAAATGAAGTTCGTTCACAAAACCTATCATAAAGTTCCCTCTATGCACTTTTTTTCTTATAGAAAAATATTATTCGTAACGGGGTCAAACATCTAATCTATATAATCAAGCATGCAAGCACTCACACATGTGCGTACGAAATATATGTATGCCAAATATAAAACAAAGTAACGCAATAGCGACGGCACATCGATCGTTTGATTTCGCGATGGCGAAAAGTACGTAGTTCACGATTGTAGACGAGCCATGTGGCCTCATAACTAATCGACAACATCAGTCAGGTAAGGGAACTACGTGAGGATGTTTTCATATCGAGCAGAAGGGTAAAACATTTGACGTTGATCAATCTCTTGTAGATACGCCAAGCAATCAGCTCCTTGTTCATTTGCTGATTATAAAAAGACAAATAAAAAGCCGACCTCATTCACTGGAGAGGGACTTTTTTTAGGAGTGTTGGAAACCATTCGAAAGTTGAGATTTCAGACTACAGCACCACGCCGCCGGTTTTCGAAAAAGCCTTCTTTGACGTCAGGGAAACGGTATTTTGAGGATATAAGCGCAGCGTATTGATCGTAAACGATTACGCTGTCGTATGATTACAGTAGTTCATGGAAAGAGCTAAGTCCGGCGGAAAATCTGAGCATCTAATGAATAGCTTTGTATGGATTTTATAGCATTATGAAAGAGTCTTTTCGAAAACCGGCGACGTACGGCTGTAGCGAGTAAACTAAGTCTTCGAATAGTCACTAACACTCCTATGAAAACTTCCTCTCCAGCAAATGAGGTCGGTTGTTCGTTTGCCCTTTATAATCAGAGAGAATCCAACTTCTTAGAGCACATAATGATGATTGAATACATATCTGGCCTAATCAATGCGTTGTGATGGTCAGTCAGTACAACAAATACGTGTTTTGATCCTCTAGGCAATCTTGTTTCAATATGTGAACGGTCAAAGGACGAACGGCATTAAGACAGAACGAGGGATCGAATCAACGACAATATATATCCTCCGAAGCAGGTTCAATAAGTCCACTATATTTGTTGGACAGATTCCACATAGCAATAATCAATTATATTTGTTGTTGAACTAATTATACCTTAGAGTCATTTTCGATTAAAACATGAGAAAGAACTCGTGACGTAACAACCAACATTAGTCCCGCTTTTTCAGACGTCCTCTTATTCATGCCATATCAACTGTGCTCAAAATAAACAACATATAATTATTACCAGGCTTGCAAAGAATAGTCCTACTAGTTTGAAGACGCCGACTTGTCTCAGCACTTATAAATACTATAAGCTTGAAGCAGCGTCATATTACAAATGTTCTTTGAGCATCACGTACGAATATATTCCAACACGTCTTCTTTTTTTGACTTTAGAACAATTCCTGTTTTGTTTTAAGATGTTCCACAAGATAATTCATTTTTCCGGTAATAAGACACTTAGAGCGGAGGCATGTTTCTCAAAAAAAAAAAGCCACTCTGAAACAGTTGCTCAAAGACATTTGTATTGGAGAAGACTGCCCCATATAAGTTGATCCTTGCACGACAACCTCCAACTGCAAATCAGAAATCTTTTAAGAATGGTTACTGATGAAATTATAAGGAAAAACGCATTTCTTTCATAACGCGCCATATACTTCAGGCATGTTGTTCTCATATTCTTACCTTTTACATCTAATTTAAGTACTCTTTGTAAAGTTATATTGAACACTTGTTGTAGTTTAATATTGCTCTAGTGTGCTAAACGTATACAGATGCATTGTCAAGATATACTAATAGCTCACGTTTCACATTCCACATACAGCAGATCACCATATAGACTAGTTCGAATTCGTTTGGTTTCAGCCGCTTAAATGGGTATATTACAAGTTCACGATATAAGTCATACGATGGCTTCAGCACTCTAAACAGTTCGATTCTTGTCAGATACTCTTCAGTAGGAGACTATTTTGGTAGCAAATGATACCGCTTATCAATTATTTACTTTTGGAGTTGCTCTTCATTGAGATCGGATACCATATCCAATCGGGCAACATGTCCTCTAAGATTGACAATCGTCCCGTCGAAGCACACCGTTCTATCGTCTTTGATGTCGTGACCAAGTAGTTTGCAAGTATGAAAATTCCGATCTAGTTGAAAAAAACCGGGCCAGAAATTCCGAAATAGTAACCACTGCAAAACAACTATTCGTAAAGATTTTTCATAAGTGATTCATGCAATCGCAAAAAAATCACACTTTTTGGTCCTTTGGAAGTTGGCTAAATGATTTCAAGGACATGGCGAATTCCGCGAAATATTCAATCTCAATGTAAGTATCACGTAAAATATGCTCTATGTCGATTATGTTCACCTCACTGGCCTGAAAACTGTATTTACATTAACCAATTTGAGCAATAATTCCTTATTCATCGTTGGTGACCAGGACACACCCTTTTCCCACTACTTTACCACCTCATCATATCTAGCTAGTGATCGTGGATGACAACCTGCAAAGTGCAACAAACCTCTTTCTACAAGATCAAGTCATTCGGAAGCTCTACATTTACACCGGAAATCTTTGTTGAGAGTAAATCGGTGCACGCATCGTTGACGAAGAATGATATTAGTTGATAAACCTCTTTTTGCTCCACATGGGCAGACGACTGCTTGGAGCGCGGTCTAACAACGTTCTGCCTGACCTCTTCGGAACTCATCGCGAATATAACTTGCTCTTTTTGTACAATATCAAATGAAGGAAATTATTTTGAGACGCGCTTCCATGAGCTAGCCCACCGAAGTCGCAGATCCGAAGTAGAAAATAGATTTTAGCAGAAAATCAGTTACCGTGACCGGGATACGATCGGGCCAGTGCTGTGAATGGTTTGCATAAGCAATCATGGCTTGCTGGCTCACTGAGAGAGGAACGACTGTATTTGGGAACACACTGGCATTGCACTCCTGAATGCTTCAACTTTAATTGTTGTCACGTTTGAAAAAGTAATAGTTAATTCCATACTCTGCAGCGATCAACAACTAAGTGATTTTTTTTTTCAAAAACTGGAAGCGCTTTTGGAAAAAGCATGGGATGTGTGAAAGGAATAACCAGAAGTTCCTGAGAACTATGCGGGAAGAAGTTGTCTTACCTACAAACGAGTCTGCTGCCAAAGAATATTTGAAACAGCAGTTTATCAAAATGGTTCTTTTCGAATCTAAACGACAAATGAATGTCCGATCTCATTCGCTGGACAAGAACTTTTCAAAAGGGTGCTAGTGAACACGAAAGCGTAAATCTCTGGCTAGCGCTGTACGTGGCCAGTTCTTGAAAAAGTCTTCATTATTACCGTTGAATCAAAAAAAAAAACATTTGCGTTATATATATACACACACACACACACACTACACACACACACACACCTCACACACACCACACACACACACACACACACCATGTTTTTCTCGCAAGACAGAGTTCTTTCTTTAGATTGTTAGTAATCACTCGATAGCGTGAGATTTGTTGATTCCAACGCTGTGCTTGCTTTCCGAAAAGGCGATTTCTCTACCGCGCAGTAGGAGAAATAAGATAAAATTCGCATGCGCAAACAAGTGGTCTTTAGCCAATTTGCGAGTCGCTGGGTGAGGCGGCAAGGGGGGCTGACGTGATGATCGATCGATTTTCCAGATATGCACGTGTAAAAGTTTTGTAGTATCTCAATGTCTTTGAGTCACTGTTGGAAGCAATTAAGACGTTCACCTCCTGACTCCCATCAAATTGATCAAATGAATGTGAATTGATTTGTCCGTATTGAAGCCAAAATAAAACTATGCGATTCTTTCTGATTATAAGGAGCCAAATATAAAATCGATCCCTTATCTCTTTTATATTTCGCTAAACAAAATCCTTCTTTAGAGTGCTAGTGCTCATTAGATAGCGCCAGTTTCCAAGAACTCAGAAGTGTGTTTGCTTTTCGGAAAAGTTCTTTTGGTAGCGTTGTAGGAGGAAGCAGACTTTGTGCTTTACACCTCGCCGGGCAGAGCCCTTTCATGAGACTATTACTAATCATTCAATGTCTTAAGTTCCACTGATTCCAACTCTGTGCTTATTTTTTGGAGATACCGTCGAGGAGGAAAAATCGATCGAGTTTCAGATTCTCGGCAACCTTGTTTATGGGCCAGTCCATGGGGCCGGGGGAACGAGGCAGGGGCGTCCGGAGAGGAGAGTTGGACCGTGTTTGGATATTATTATTCAATTGAGGATTTTTTGACGCATCGTCCGGAACTTTAGATCGAAACGTACGATTCTGTTACTATAGAAGATTCTTTACGCCTTAATAAGCTTTTCGTGCTTCCAGCGAATTATGCGCGTATAGAAATGAAGGCATACGGTGGGTATGAAACATAATTTTTTTTGGGGATGCTACATCGCTATGAAGGGGTATCTTGAGAAATTGGTGACTTGAAGTCGTAGTCTCAAGTCTCAGCTTTCGAATGGTTACTGACATTCCTATGAAACATTTCTCTCCAGCGATTGAGATCGGTTTTTCATTTGTTCCCTTATAATGAGAAAGAACCAACTACTCAAAGTTTTCCCATAGCAGAGTCATACGTTTTATTTAGTGCTTAAGCAGAGAAACAATTCCTAATTGAATAATAAAGGTCGCACTTTTATAAGACCGGTCGAGAATCGATCGATCATTGGGGCCGCCCACCTTGTCGCCTGACCCCGCTGTCCGTAAATTGGCCAAAGATCACTTGCTTGCGTATGCGAGTTTAATCTTATCTACCGAGCAACACTACAGAGAAGCGGACTTCCAGAAAATAAGCATAACACTGGAATCATTGAACCTTACGTTATCGAATAATTACTAATTGTCGAAGAAATGCTCTGTCCGACGATGAATATGCGCGTGCGAAACATACTTTTATATTCAAATTCACGGCGTCATGAACGGGCCTTTTCGAAAACCGGCTACGTACAGCTCTCGCCAGAGATTTGAGCTTCCGAACAAATAATAACACTCCCCTGAAAGGCTTCTATCCAGTTAAAGCGGTCGGATATTCTGTTGTTCCCTTATAACCTAAAAGAACCATCATTATTGTCTAAGTGAGAAGTCACAATGCAGTGCACTACATTCATCTTATTCGAGCAAAAGCAAATTGAACTAAGAAAAAACTAAACGCTGCTCTCACTCGAATACTGAGTAGTTCAATAACAACATGATAGAGGCATTACGACATGCTGTTATCTTTTAGCCAAAATACTGTAGTTAGTAAGCTAAAATTTGACTTGCACGTTATCGGGAATAATGAATGAATTTTCTCAACAGAAAAGCAAGTAAACGTGAGGATCTGAAGATCTTTACCAGCAAGCTAAACATCTCCTCATGACAGACGAAACTCTTCTTTTCCGGACACCAACAAGACATTTTCTGCTTTTTTCATCCAGGTCCGGATGTTTGGAAGTGATGCTTCGAAAGCAGAATTTTGTCAAGTAGGACGCAACTGTGTCGCTGCAAGCTTTGTGGTGGGCATTTTTGGTAGTCATATTTGCTCAAAAAATAACAGAAATTCAAAGTGTCCCTTTATACAAGATTTTTCAAAAATCTTGTTCTAGGAAAAAATCTCTCCACCTTTTCGAAATCGGGATTCGTATGCTAGTCAACTGGGAAATTAGCAGCGCATAAACTTAAACACATCGGTTGGTCAATCTAGGTGATGTATAGGCCAGATATGGTTATGGACATTATTCACTCCATTCAATCACCTCTACAATGCTGTGAATGGCGTCATATGCATATCTTTAAGAGACTAATCAGTGCCAAACTTTTTATCCATTAAGCCCTAAATTTAAAGTGTGAAGACCATGTATTTTCTGTAAGTTCGCGAAGCAGGTCTTGACCACTTTGGTTAAGGAGAGTCAGGGTCGTCGTCAATGGATCATGTTCATACTATATTCTATGAAATTTAACACCGTCAAAGTAAGGAAAATTTGATGAAAAAAGTTTTGATTTTTTGCATAACATCTTACCATGTCAAAAATTGCGTCAATTCTTTCCCTTAAAACCATCTGCGCATTACTGTGAAAATCAAATTTCATTGTATCGCCGTTGTATACAGTAATTGAACTTGACGAGTAATTGCCATTTCGCAAGATAGCAGGAATATGATGAACGGATTGTTTCGGTGAACATGATGAACAGGACTACAAGTTAAAGACATTAGGTCAAGCCATGAAATAAGAACTGATAGTGGGGATAATCACCTCGCTCGAAGATCTCGAATTTGATAAATATGTTGCTGAATTCCAATCGTATTCATCACTGCCCGTTTGTTTCACCGAATCTGGAAATTTTACATTGACTTATGGGACAAGAAAATATCGAGTTATACCTAGGGTGCGCAATATCGAAAAAAGAGGCGAAAAAGGCAAATAAACTCCAGTAATGAATCAACTAGCTTACTTTCCTTTTCCATTCCGACCATTAAGCATTTCTTGAAACGGCAGTGGCGACATGAATATCGATTCTCTATAAATGAAACAGCTAATATAACAAGATGAAATAGAATTCAATTCAAATTCAACGTCGAGCAAGATGTACTTGTACGAGTTTTTTGATTCAAAGAGATGAATGTAAATCAATAAATCATAACCAGAATTCTGTATTTCGTGAAGAAAAACCCCAGAAACTCTTCTGTCCACCTGGTCTGAATAGTTTATTATCCAATCAATTTTAACTGATATTTAGTAACGGATGAATGAAAAGCATCCAGTGTTGATCAATTTTTCAGGGATATACCACGCATTGGGCGTAAATTGAATCACTGTATACAATCAATTTGCGAGCACCTAACAATATGTCAAGTCAGTGTTTTATCTTAGACAAGTCTAGTATCATTTTTGACATGGAGTGATCGACGAAGCAGTTCAGCCGAGACGCGGTATTTAACCAGCGGCCATGCACGCATTACAGGGCAACACCAAACAGTGAGCAACACTCGCCTAATGTGATGTATATGAATTTTCCGTTGTCTTAGGTTTTGCAGACGTAATTCACCTAAAATTATCAATGAGACTGCATAAAGCTTTCAAAATTTTTAAAACAAGACATTATGCTCGCCTTTTAATGATATTAGATTGGTGCAAACGCAATGACGGCTTGCGCATTGCTGAATTTTGCCATTTGATATTATAAAAGAAATCTTGAACGAATATGGATATGACATATGTCAATTTGATGCGCATTTCTCACTTTGTGATCTAAAGGGGGTTCAAAAAGTTTCATAAAGGGGAGAAGAGCCTTGAAGATTAGGAACATATCGGTCGGCAAAGCGATGATGACAATGGCCAATGATCAAAGCTGATCCTCTTGAAAATAGGCAAGATATTGCAGAAGAACGCAACGTCGATCATCTATGGCTGTTCGTCATTCAAGCAAATTGGGAAGGTGAAAAAAGGTTGGTGTAAAAATAGCTGCCGTCTAATCACACCCAACCGACGCTTCAAAAGTTGAGCGAATTGTGCTACAACGTTCTGCCTCATCCTTCAAACTTGCCGGACCTCACGTCCACCGACTCTTTCTTCAAATATCTTGGAAACTTCTTGCAGGGGAAAAAACGCTTGCACAAGCTGCAAATCCCGAGACACCGAATTTTACCGTGCAGGAGTAAACAAACTCATTTCTGATTGGCAAATATGTGTTGATTGTAATAATTCTTATACTGATTGATCGAGATGTGTTTGAGCTTAATTACAATGATTGAAAAATCTGCGGTCTGAAGCTGTCATAGCTTTTGTATAAACCTAGTAAAATTGACCTGTTCCTTCTTCTCTTTGCATTTTCTAGAATTTCTCAACTATTGATCTAAGTGACTTAACTAATGATACTTCCTATGAACACTCTGATAAGAAGTAGATAAGAAGCCCTTCTAATGATTTTAGATAGATGTTTCTACTATAGCATTTCATGTTAATAGAAATATTTTCACAATTAGTGTTTTTGAGGTACAAAGCTTTTTGTGATCTGAATTGCCAAAAAATGTACTTTGACTGTCCACGAAAATAGACTGAAAACTACGGATATGTCTTACTTTGAGTGATTTCACACGTTCCAGAAAAACGACATTTGTACCTCAGCCTTAGAGAGAGTGTACGCCGAAAGAACGCTGCACAGGCACGACAACAGGAAACACCAAAATGCAGACCGTTGGATGGCATTTCACAGACCGCACATGAAGATGGCATACCTGAAGCATAGTCTCCTGCCATTTAGTCACTGAAAGCCCTATTCATAACTCTTGAAAAAATAGGGATAGCTTTAGAACGAGTACCCTTCCTAATATTGAATTATGTGACGACGAATTCGGTAAAGAGTATTGTTTTGAAGCCAATACAGAACGTTGTTTCAAATAGGAAACTAGAAATCACTTCAGTAAATTCGCGAAGATAATCTCCCCCCCCCCCCCTTCTTTTCCTTCCCCTAGAGCCACATATCTATGTGGAAAACGCAGTAATTTACTTCTTCCATTTGTTCAAAATTTTACCGAGATCTTTATCCTTGTCTTGACGAAACTATGAAGCTCTAACTAGGGCAGAAGTAAGTGGAAGAAGTTGACAGCGAAAAACGAGGGCATTTGATACAAAACTTTAGCGTTCAATACAAGCGTGAAGGTGCTATGAGTTTTTGTTAGTGATTACCATTGATATTTACGGATCTCCGTTAAGACCAGCAGTCACATCAATTTTTAGCGTCGTCGAGAAAATCTTTGTTATATTGAAGCTGGTAGTGTTCCCAAAAACCAAATACCGTTGTGAGAGGGCAAAAGGGATAAATGAAGACTTTAGTTGCGTTTGTTAGAGCCATAACCAATAACGATCGCAAATGGAAGGCAATACAAGTCAGAAATAGTGATCAGTTGATTAAAAGGAATGTGTAAGCATCGTAATAACCATTAGTACACTTGACCGATGTGTTTTCGTCACCAATAATTATGAAGTAAAGCAACCCTATCGTGAAATAAGGTAAATGTGACAGAAGTATTGTTTTTGTTAGCGATCGATGTTCATCACTGTAACACACGCTTAGTTTTCCCAAACTCTTCCAAGAGATTACCACGAGAAAAGAGGAGATAAAATGTTCAAATGAGGGTTAGTAAAAACTGCATGAAATAAAAAAGCATGAGAGCGGAATTGAACTAGTTAAGAAAAACTGCAAATAGATTCAAACTGTGATAAAGTCAACTACTCTCAGAAATTTACTGTCAAATACATAATCGATGCCTACGGCAACAAATAAAAAATCATATTTTAAGTGGTCGTCAAATGTAAAGGTAGTTCGAGAACTGGCTATATCTGCCATCTAGATTGATATAAATCAATACGTTCAGAATACGTCGTCAACACAAATAGATATGAGTACATTTGGTGATAAGATAGTGTTCACTATTCATCATATTCAGTCGAAAGATTGTTGATAATGGTGGATGACTCATCAACGAGCATTTAACGTTTACGGCTTAACACTAAATTATGATGCACATATATTTTTATTTATGTAATGCAGTTTTGAACGATTCTCCACTCCAGAAACAAGTTGCGTTTCTAAAAAAGATATGGCTACAATTTATAACAAGTCTGAATTTTTCAACTTTTCGTGATGGCTGCCACTGTAACGACTGAGTTTATGTGTTCGTTGAGAAAAATTTCCGTTGACTGACGGGCATTTTTAAAGAAGAATTTTTTTCTGGATCAAGAATTTTCACTGGATCTCAAGTAATCGTTGCAAAGCTGAAGTCTCGGAAAGTTCGAGGATTTACTTGTACTTGCAGGCTTTCTTTGTAGTTACAGTGCTTAGAAAAATATTTTGTTCACAACGCATCACGCACTATCGCAATTACATTTTGCAGTACGGTGCTTCCTTCATCGTTTAGGAAATTACTCGATAGTGTAGGCCTCGAAGATTTCAAAAGTGTGTTTGTTTTTTCAAAAACATTTTTCCACAGTGTTTTAGGAGAGGGAATAGATTTATTTTACACACACGTATTACTCGCGAGGCAGAGCTCTTCTCTCAAATTGCACGTAACCATTCGATGGTGTAAGTTTCGCAATTTAAAAATTTGTTTGTTTTCTGAGGAAAATCTGTTACATGCACTGTAGCAGAAAATATAAGATTGAGCTTCAATTCAAATACGTCGAGTATTATTTGTCGGTTAGGGAGTGTGAGTGGTTGTGGATCTAAACGCGATCGATGGACCGCACAGGCACGATCATTGTAAGTGCAATTTTCATTATCAAATTTGGAACTTTTCTTCTTTTTGAAAAAAACCTCAGATGAAATATATAATTCTTATAGAGATTTCCTCTACGCATTCATATGCTTTCTCTCCATAGGCTTAGGCTGCTCAGGCTTAAGTCTATTAACGGATTTGTTGGCAAGAGAAGATGAAAGTGGAAAGCCTAAGCCCGCAGAACTATAGAAAAAGTTTCCTCTAGAATTTCAATACAAAAATTTGGATATCTCTGCGAAATGGAGAGAAAATTTTCAACTAAATAACGAAAATCTTTGCGATAATACGAGATGCGTGTAAAAACACAATCTTATTTCCCCTGGCACAGCGCTGTGATATGGCACCTTCATGAAAAATAAGCGCATTTTTGAAATCTTCGAAAATGACACTACCAAAAATCACTAGACGTTCAAGGAAAGAGCTCTGTTCTGCGAAAAATACGGGCGATAACGTTCGATAACGCGCAACCCTCGTATGATACAGCTTTATTTTTCGTGCTACAGCGCTGTAAGAAGGCCTTTCTGGAAAGCAAAGTAAGTTTTGAACTCTTCGAAATATATGTTGTTTAATGCCTAGTAATAGTTTGATAGGAAAGTTCTGTTTAGCGAAATATAAATACGATAATGCGCAACGCGTGTGAAGCTTAATTTCATTGCCACTGCTATAGCGCTGCAAGAAAGCTTTCTTGAAAAACAAGTACAATTCTGAAGTCTTTATTCAAAATTTGATCTTTCGAGCAGTTAGTATTAGTTTTTTAGAACGTTCTTTTCCAGTAAAATAGGTCCCTTCATGTTTTCATGCAAGTCCAATTTCGATTGTCCATAGGAGATTAATACATTAGAGCAAGGCGTATGAAATGAAATTTTGAGTCAAGTGAGAACCGTCTAATTATAAACCTTGCCGACGCAGTACCAAATTTTCAAAAAAACTTATTAGCCAGAAGTAGTGTGACGGGCTGCGAAGTCCATAAAATGCCTGAAAGGCCTGAAAGGCCTGAAAGGGAAGGAAGAGAAAGAGGTGAACTCACCGATATTAGCTGTACATAATGAGGGAGAAAGAGTTAATTAATTTGTAGTAATATCGGACATAATATAAAGGTAATAAATCAAAATGTTGCCACTGTTTTTGAAGTGTTCCCGGTTCGGCTTGTAGAACCTCAAAACCCTGAGTTCAATGTAGTGGTGAGCAAAAAGTTCTGAGAAATTTTTGAAAGGTTCGTTCATGCATGAATCAACATCAATTACTGTTCAGAGTATAGACTACTATTGCCCACGACTTTCTGCCATCTTTCCGAAGATTACGAACTTGCATAATTTACTGATCCGGCTATTGAATCGAAAAACTCTTGACATGCTTTTTCAGCTTCATCAAATGATTCAAATAAACGGCCATTCAAAAGGGTTGCTCTGATCGAAAGAAGCCATAAAAAAGCTCATGCGGGTTCTGGCAAGGCCTCTTGTGGACTAGGTGAAATTGGTGCAACATGTTGACAACGGTCCACTGCAAAACATCAAGTTCTTCGGCCAATCACTAATGTTCGATGAAGGTTCGGCATCTACAGCGGTTTGCAATTCACTTTGTCCAAAGTAGATGGCCGGCCAGACCGAGGCATGTATTCGATAGCAAAACTGCCTTCTTGGAATCGCTTGAACCATTTGCACAAAGTCGATTTTGTCGCCGTACTAGCACCTTCATCCTTATTGAACTCATCGATGGATTATCACCAGAGTTTTTCTCCAATAGTGACGGAACAAGATGCGAAAAATTACACTCTTCACAAGCTTTCTAGAGCTGAAATCAATGAACTTGATACAGTGTGCGTAAACAGTTCCAAAAACTTTTATTCTGCCTATATGAACATTGATATAATTTTTTTCAATTAATGCTGATAATTTTATTGAATTCCTTGTCTCATTTTGGGTTAGAATCTGTCTTATTTGTTTGAGTATTTTCAGTAGTGCTTAAGTTATGGATTTGAAAAGCGCTCTTCTTTTATCTTTTTGTCCAGAACGTAAAAACAAGAAATCTTGAACCTGCACAGCTTCAGCTTATTTTCAAAAATGTTGCGGAAGCTCCGCTTGCTGATTACGAGTTTCCTTGCCAGTTTGCGCATCGAACGTTGAACTTGAGAAGCGGATCTTTTGAATGTTTTCTGAGAAGACGGGGTGGGCGGACGACCTTTTGCTCCTAAAGCCTGGAAACTGCTCTTGAGATGGCAATTGTTAAACGGGTCAAACGCAGAGGAGCTCGGATCTGGTAAAACGTAAATACGTTGGAGTCAAAGTGTTGAGTACTTTAACTCTCCAGTCGCTCCGTGGAATTTGCTAATTTCTTCTTTGGCCTTTACACATTTACGAAGGAATGATGTCCAGCGATGAAACCTGTTGCGTCTAACAATGTCATCTATCCCGGTGTGCCATTGTTAGACACAGCACGCTGGGTTAGAGGCCATTGTTAGACGCGACACTCCGGCGGTTAGAGACGGAGAGGGTTGGGTTTATAGTCGTGAAAGGTCAAATGTCGATCGCTTTCTCCATAGTTATGATGAACTCGGAAAGTTCCTTATTGCAATAACAAACACGATTTTCAATTATATATTTCTAGCCTTATTATATGCTTTATGGTGAGAATCAACTTTTTCGGTCAATTTCTCAACTTTCCAAAAGTTTTTTTTTTGTTTTAGAAGCTTTCTGCCCAAATTCATAGTAGGTATGCTTAAATCTGGGCAATTTAGACATTGTGCTTGTTTTCTCAAAAGGCCTTCTTTTAACGCTATAGCAGCCGAAATGAAATTATGTTCCGTCATCGGTTTGCTTTGTTTGCTCGGGTCAGGTCTACGGATGGTTGTTTATTAGACTATACTAACAAATTCGATAGCACGAATCTCGATAATTCTGAAGCTGTATTTGATTTTTGGACAGGTGTTCATAGTGCGCTGTAAGTGCGAAAATAAAATTACGTTTCACGTTTGGAGTTTTTCTTCGCTTAAAAGAGTTAAATATAGATAAAAAGTACTTGTGTGTATGAGGAAAGTATGTTCCATCAGAGTAGCACGGAATGCCTAGAGGTTTAGCGAAACACAGACAAGAATCCTTATCAATTAACAAGATTCGCGCTGCGTTTGCGATATCGATTACGCTGCTGATTTCAAAGGATTAAGATATGAAGCTGTAATAAAAATAATTTTTAGGCGATAAAGATGTATTATTTGTAGGACTTCGCGATCTTTAGGCCAGTTAGTGTTCCAAAGTCATATTCACGTTAGCTGCAATTTTACTGGATTTCCTTCTTGCATACTAATTTTTTTCATTTGCGGAGAGGCACTGAGTGGTTAGCGATGCAGGCTATCAGGAAGCATGATGCTGGTTCAAACCCTTTCCAACATTATATTCAAATCATTCAATGAAGCTTCTACAGAACACGCTAGCTCGAGTTTCTTGGACACTGAAACACATTTTATCATCATTAACGAAGAAGAGGAAATTCCTCTGCAGCAGTCAACACAACATACGAAATGTTCCAAAGCCATTGTGCAGGATGGACGCGAGAAAGCGGATCGAGACTTATAGTGCTAGGATCATCATAGCAAAATGTGATGACTGGTCGCATAGATAGATAAATGACTATTCTCGCCTGCAGGAACGTATGTTGTACGCACTAGTTAAAGATGCCCAATACACTCAGGGTCGTCAGTTCAATCATTTGCTTCGAACAAATCAAATCTCCATCTTCTTAATGTCGGAAAATCAACATCAGATTTGTTTGGAAGGATGAATGCTCTGTATTGATGCATCAGCAAGCTAAGTCATGTTTATACACTTATATGAGCTGGTTATATATAGCAATCCCTGCGATGCCAAGTCTAGAGTTTAATGCGTATTTTATCTCTAAAATATTGATCAACGTTAAGAGCTCTATCCTTTTATCCATGCTTATTATTTCAGGACGGTTTGAGTTTATGACAAAACGACTAACGCGGTGATTGGCGAGAAGTATGAGCTCATTCGTGAACAAGATTACAGACTATGTCAACACTGTTCAACACAATGTTCGGTCAACATTGCAATTTATTTATTACATTTACAAGACCATATGGTTTGAAATCATTGAAAATGGTTTAAGTTTTATAGAACATACATAAGAATGAAAAACACAGAAACCGTAGGAGTTAGAGATTCTGTAGAAGGTACACGTGATCAGCGGTTTGACCTTCCCGCCCGTTAGCCAAGTTTTCTGAGAGCCACAGAATTGATACCACACTTGTCGAAAAAGTCTCAGTGTCATCATAAAATGTGGCGATTGCTTGCAGTGACGATTGGGAAGGAATCTAGTGGAACTATTATTGGAATTACAAGGAGATTTGATAAGCAACACTCACTAAGAAGATACTTGGTTGACGAAAAAGTTCCTTGAGCAACAGTAAAAAATTCAAATTTTATAATTGTTCCACATAATATCAGTTTTTATAGATTCATAGAAATACCTCAGAAATATTCTCATAAGAAACTCCCACAGCAACCGTATTTATATTGAATCAAGCTTTAATCTACTTTTGGGATATCAAACGATGACTATGGACAAATTTGAGCCCGGAAGTTTGCAAATCGCTGGCAGAAGATGGTAGATAATGATTGATTTTTTGTTACTAGAATAATTATTGCTATTTTTGGTTGGATTTATGTGGAGACTTTGAATTTTCAGCGGATGTTGAGAAACCTTCTTTCTCAACCTATTAATATCCTTAACTACTAGCTGAATTCCAGCGCAAATGTGAAGGTGATCGTGGATGACGGATGTAAAATAGCTAATCGGGTGAAAGAGATGCTGGGATCAGTACAGTACACGAGAACCTGTTGCATGAAATATTGGTAAATAATTTGATATTTGTTGAAAACCATTTAAGATCACATATCGTAGCAAAACATCACACAAAAAACATCACGTCGAAAACACATCACTATCATCTCATTTATACTCCCTCAAGATCAATACTTATGCACAAGTCAAAAGTGACGGTATGTAGTAAGCTGTGCTTCTGTTTTTAGTGCCATTATGTTGACAAAGTTATAGGTGTATATCGTGGAAACGATTTCCACGCACTATCAACTCGCTGGTCGTCAAAGCTGAAAGATCGTTAGAGAGGAGTCATGACGTTCATGTTCACCTTACCATCTGAAGAAATCAGGTGAGAACGTAATTAGTGAAGTAAAGTACATGGCAGAGACTTGCCAAATCGTTCTATTCTTTGACAGGAACATACATCGTTTATTATATGTCGCTGTAAAGAACATTAAGAGGTAAATAGCTATCAACTTCGGGGCAGGGAAAGGTTTGCAAAAATGCGATCAGAGAGAGAGAATAAAGTAGAGGAGAGTATGAGTGCAAGGTGGTGATGTAGTGGTTTTGGAGGAAATTCGACCACCCCGCGTTGGAATTTTGGAATCAAAAGTAAATCAACTGCTTTACAACTTCTAAGCGGAACATCAACTACATTGCACTTATTTACTTTTGGAGAGACACTGTAAGATACCATTAAGGATTCCACTATAGTCCTTTTGATATTTAGTTCTTTGAAACCTTTCCATTGAATGGAGGCATTTATCTCAGTAATGTTCTCATTGAAGTTTCGGAAACCTTGGAACATTAAAATCAGGATGTCTAAGAAACAAACCGTTGCGCATTTTTGTGAACTCGTTAGGAGCTACACTTGCACTGCTGAAATTCAGCGTGATCTGAGCATCTAAAAATTACAAGGTCGATTTTCTTCCAAACGAAAAAATTATACGTATTAGGTGTACAGATATGGCTCTCTCGGTTTAATTTTTGTTACTTTGCTGTATGAGTAGTGAAAATAAAGATGTGCAAATTCTTTTTTTAGTTTGAAATAGCGTTAAAAGAGCTATTTTTCATGTGTTTCTATGTACAAATTAATCTATACGATGGTTTTCACAAGGCTTTGAAGATGAGCTATTGTACTCGGAAAACGCCATTTGCGAGAGGCACTAGTTTTCATAAACCACCGCTGACAGAAAGGAAGACCTTCTTGCATCGCGAAGTGATCGGAGAAGAAAAATGGATTTATTTTGACTGTTCAAAGCACAAACGGTCATGGACGGACCCCAGACAACCCAGCAAAATCGACAGTAAAACGGAATATTCACGGAAGGAAGGCTTTACTGTGTATTTGGTGCAAACAAAAAGGCGTTCTCCACTATGAGCTCATGAAATCTGATGAAACTGTTAATGCAGCACTTTATGAATAACAAATAATCGATTTAGACTACGAAAATTAAATAAAACGTCCGAAAATGCCGTGAGAACATGACAATTTACCGTCAGATTACCACTTGAAATTACCAAATTCAAACTACAGTTTAGCAAATTTAAACAATTCATCAAATTTTGACAATTTTACTTCCCAAATTTTCTTTTGATAACATTCACAAGTTGCCCAATAAATTTTAAAAAATGTTCTTGTTCATTATGGAGATTGTATTTGAATAAACTTCAATATAATTTTTTTTGTACTGAATGAATATTTGAATCGTAAAAAGCGGCGGAGTCATATTGGTTCATCTAAGATTATTGACTTCTTAGATTTTATCTTCATAGAGCCAAAATTAACTTTGTTCAAGGAACAATCGTGCAAATAAAGTTAGACTCGAAAAAAGTTTACAACAATGAATCACACCGTCTCCGTTGTGACTTCACTATGTTCTGCCTTCGTCGTTTTCTTCAATGGTTTGCAATTGGTTGAAGCTGAATAGGCTATGGATGCTACAGACAATCATAGTGTGTTTACCTGGGGCTTAAAAATTTTTGTGAGTTCTACATCTTTATTATAGCTGATTTTTGCAGCAAAATAATTCAGATAAACTAAAATAGAAGCGAATTTATGAGCACTATATTTTATCAGTGTTAGGATACTTTAGCTAATCGAGACAGTTCTTCATTTTTTTCTCTTAGTTGATTGATTTTAACGTAAAATAATGGTATAGCAAGAAAATTTCAGTGGTAGTACAAGAGGTGCAGCAAAATTATAATGGTACTTGATTGATAATTAACAGAGTTGTCATTTTGATCTGAATTCCACATAAAAAAGGAAGAGAATAGAAAACATTTATAATCATTTGTTCCGAAAAATTATTGCTTTCACAGTTCTACAAGGTCCCAATCTCTTGTATAGGTTAAATACACAAATGTTCTCTCTTAATTGGCCAAAGCTAGGTATCCTGAGTGTTTTCCGCTAGAAAATATATCCCTTGCGGACGGCGCCTTTTCGGCTGGCGGGCGGCTCACACGGCTATGAAATAGACACCTGCTCCGTAACTAATCTGTTAGGCTGCTAAGGAAATTTATACCTTTTTCGTCAATAAATGAGCTTTTTTTATCAGAAGATGCTTAAATATGATAGAGCAAACTTTAATAAGGTTTTTTTTTACTTGAAATAACGTAGATGCTCCATTAGTAATTCACACTTTCAAAGGGAAAAAACAAGTATTCATGAAAAGGCTATATTTAGAACATATATCGAACATTTCTACGATATTTCATTCCTACTTATCCGCAATGGAATGTGAAATTCGTTTTTTTTCCTATCACTTTTTGCAAGCACTTACTCGGTTCAGCGGGAGGCCACCGCGAGTCATTCCAAAGGCCAGATATGCATTCACTAAGCTCAAAATCATCATATTGTCTGAAAATTGGGAGAAAATAAGTAGTTCCTAAAGAATAGCGTTCGTTATTGCATGTGATCCCAGTTCATCGAAATTTCTCAATATTTTTTTTTTGATCAGTAGTGCACTTTAGATTTCCATCTCTCATATTAATGCGTGATTTCCTTCCCATTTTTTATTCATAGTTGTGGTATGGAAGGAGACGGAGGTGTAACAAATCCTTCCCGTTGCTTCCACCTCGTTGAGGCCTTTGATAAAAATGTATTTTTGTATTCGTGAATTGTTTTAGTAGTCATTCGATAGCTAAAATCAAATAAATTGAACAACGTATGTTATTCTTTGAATGGCCTGTTTTCATCGCTGAAGCAGTTGGAAGAATATTTCGTTTCACATCCAAGTATTTCTCGCCGGATGAACGTTTTTTTCATAAGCATTTAAAAGTCATTAGATAGGGCGAATCCCAGCAACTTCAACGATGTACTTGTTTTCTGAAAATGGCTTTTTGGAGTGCCGTAACAGTCAAGAACGGATTAGATTTCGCAAATTTGGATCATCTTCTATGGACGCATCCTGTTGAGACCTCTTGTGAAGAACGTGTCTTTTGATTTTTTTAGAGTTATAATAAATATTCGAGAGCACAGATCTTGATAATTTTGATGGCGTGCGTCATTTTTCAAATGGCTACCCTTGTACGCTTTAGCACTGAAAACAAAAATATCTTTCACACTCAAGTATTTCTCGCCCAACAAAGTTTCTTCGTTAGACTTTTGACAATTTTTCGATAGCCCTAATCTCGACCATTTACATAGCTCTTTTGTTTTTGAAAATAATTTCTGATTGTACTGCAGCATTCAGAAGAAGACTACGTTTCGCAGTTACTTGATATGCTGCTAAAGGCACGGTGATTTGGGGCCAATGTCGCAAAAATCCCACCTTTTGGAGTGCGAAAACCATAATTCTTCTGATTGTTACAGCTATCTCAAAGTCTTCTTCAAAAGTAAACTACGTCTTTGTAATTATGATTCTCAGATAAACCTCAAATAATGAATACCAGGCATATTGAAATTGAGCCGTGGTCTTAAGAAAACACTCGAAACAAAAGATATGATATATTGAATATACTAGCCACGAGCATTCGAGTGTACAACACTCTGTGTTTGGTGAGTTTTTTTTTAACCGGACATAGAGTGTAAATCATACGTCGTCGCTAACTCTTATTGTGGGGACTGGAGCACCCACAGGAGAATAGCAAAAGACGAGAAAGGGCAACTGCCCGACTGACGAGATCGCAAGATCGAAACACGTGTATCGGGCTCTATAAGTCAGCCCTCATTAACAGATTACTGACATGCGTGGCTCAAATAATGATTATCAGTCTTTGTAATTGCTGAAACTTGCACTGTCGAATGGTTATTAACTGTATACAGAAAAAACTTTATTCGGGAAATCCTTAAATGTAGAACAAAAATTTTATTTCGACTGTTGTGGCGACAAGCCATTTGAGAAACAAAGAATAGCGTTCAAATTTACTTAATCTCAGCTATCGAATGATTGCTAACAATCTACCGCAATAGGTCTTTTTTGGAAAAAATTAATTACTTCGCAGTCCTTATGATACCATTGAATGTGACAGAAATTGTGTTCAAAACTACAGTTTTGTTGAATAGTTAGGCGTCATTCTTTCCGAAGATACTTTTATGAAAGTAAGAATTGAAATCTATCTATAAAATCTCAAAAAACCCACTATGGGTCAGAAAAATTGGATTGAGGCTGAGAAACGTAGTTTTCTTTATTTATCATTAAAACCTATTGTAGAATTATTTTCAAACAACAAGCTTAAGAATCAGAACTTTTCAAGCTATCGATTGACTACAAAAACATCAAGAAGGTAGGAGAAATATTCAATAACAGTTTGAAATAAACTTCTTTTTAGCAAGGATGTGGCTTTTCCTTTTGAAAAGGCAAGATTTTGGGAAGCATTAGTGTTGATTTTGCTAAAATCATTGATACAGGGTCCTTTTCAGTGATATTTTATCGTTTTTTTTGTGACAATGTTCCTCTGAGAGCTTTATTAACCGGACTTTATATTGGAGCACGCAACACTCTTCGTAGCCCGTCCGAATACTCGCTCAGCTGAGGGTCATATTGACCCTCATCGCCCGCAAAGGGATATTCAAGAACGATAATTGCATTTTCGCATTTTCTTTGCATTTTCTTCAAACAACGTACAGGCCTTCTAAGAGCAGGTTATAATGAAAATGACACCTGATTGTGCCCCTCATGTTACTTGTCCCGCTTGCCCAGCTCCAAGAATAAGTTATTCACCATTCTACCTTCTCGCCTAACGTACAAGTAGATAGAACATTCGAGGATATTCGTCCAAACAAGAGTCAATGGTGCTTGAGACAATGAACGTAATTTTAGTGATTTGTAACCTTCATACACAAGGGAAGGGGTAATGTAGTGATAGTAATCCCGTTAATTACGCCGAACTCGAGCCTATGCAAGGTTAAGTTCGGCCGCAAATGGAGACCACCAGACCTCTCAGACAGCAAGAAGCGTGAAATTGGTACCAAACTTCTCTGAAAACAGATAATTAGCTCCGGCTAGTGAGCACGCCGTAGTAACTGATTCGAGCGCATTCAATGACATTCGTGATAAAGGCGAAAATTCCTCAAGAAGCTACTAAGCCCACACCCAGAAGCTTGAAGATCTTCTTAGATGGTGGCTACGAGAAAACGAACCGAATACGGGAGGTGCTGTGATCGGCACATTGTGTAACATATGGCGGTGAAACATATTGCAGTCAACCTGTACACAGTTTTTCGATTGGGCGAAGTTTGAGCGTGGTCTTAAGAAAACACTCGAAACGAACGGGATTACGCGATTATTAGATAAGCACAGATGAGTTCCATAAAAATGGAGTACCGTGTGCATTGCAGGACACCTTTGACCACTGCGGTAAATGCGCCCGTTACAAATGCAACAATTGCTGAGTGAACATACTTTGAACAATCAGCTTTCTGCAAAATTACTGATTTTGAAGCACTTTTGTCGGAAAAATCCGGTCTATTTCTTCATTTAGTAGAGAGCTTTCGTAATACTTGAGAGAGTAAGCGGAAACCGTCCGTCCGTCCGTAGAAGAACGGCCTGTTCCGTCATGGTTTCGCCTGTTGGTGGCTTCCTGTTTGGTCAATGTCCCAGAGTTTGATTCGTTGATTTGATCGCCGTGTTTTTGGTCACGCGGGGCTTTTGGTTGGTTCAGTGTCCATAGTAGATCAAACTCCAACCTGGGTTATTGAATCTTTATCTATGTAGTATAGACACGACGAATAATAGCGATAATATAACATTATACGATACAAACTAGTAAGGATCAGAATGGGAGAATAAAGCGCTATTAGTTATAATGGATACAAACAATGAACTAACTACAAGATATCATATAACATCGTCATTCTCGTCTTCCAGCTATTCTCGCGGTGGTTCCCCTGGTTCCAGGGCTTCTCGGGACTGTCGCAGCCCTTGGGACATTTCGTATATCGCTTCCTCTTGCTGTATTGTGGTCAGCGTACTCCTTAGGTGACGTATGTTGTCGTGCAGCCTTTCTATCGTGCGTAATAACTTTGATAGGGCTCTAAGCATTTCGTAGAGGGTGGTCAGGCTTCGGAACGTCGTGGCGACCCCCAGTTCCCAGCGACGGAACGTTGATACAGTTCCGGTTGGTGGAGTCATATTTTCCCCCATTCTCTTCGGGCCTTTCTATGGTTGCCCCATGTCCCGCACCAATGCTTGGATTGCATCTGAGTTGGAATACTTCTTCTCGAAGATTGCCCAAAAGTTGCTCGAGGCTCGGTAGCCCGTTCTGGACCTGTTGTTCCACGATTCGTCCAATTAGAGGCCTGCGCTATGTAGGTCACAGCTTGGGCTGGGGGGAGGGGGGGAGGTGTGTCTCAAATTGTGCTTGCTGGCTATGGGACGCTGGGTGGACGAGTTAATCAGGCAGACATGACGGCGCGATGATGAACCTCTTCCACTGTTATCTCCTTATTTATACTGACGTTCAAAGGGTGTGTTCCAGTTGGATGGATAGCTTCTCGTTTACAACCTGCCCTAAAGCACAAGGCGCTCGCTTTGTTCTGTATCACTTCATCTCAAGTTATCACTTTACTGGAGGCGGTTGAGAAGCCAACTTGAACTTAAGGACCTCTTTCATCTTCCTCACTTTAAACCAGTGACAGCTTATTGCCGTCTTTATGACCTGTGACCCCGTGTCCTTGGCTGAAGTGTTTACAGTTAGCAACCCTCAAACAGGCCGCCAGTTCCCATTAATCATGCCATTCAAATATAGTCCTCGTCGAATATATTTTTATATTTGTTGGTTGGACTTTGTGTTCTAGTCTTGTACCTCTGAACTGGATATTATCTTGTTATCCAATAGTCGTTGGTTTCCGTATTGATTATTAGTTTTATAATGAATATTGATCGGACTGTCGACGCCGCTGTTGACCATCGATTATTGATTAAATAAACAAAAACTGAGTGGTATACATCGATTGTGCACTTTCACAGGAATGATTACGTTCGTCGAACGAATTGCAATCAAAACTCATTACCATTTCTTTAACCCTCTAGCGATCGCGCGTTCATTTTTGATATACGAACTTTTCACAATTTCTTCATCCCCCACTAACGCCAACAATAGCTACTTTCGCCGTTTCCGATTAGCTTAACATATTTGTGCTTTCGCTTTTCTCTTTCAGCACCTTTTCAAAACATTATTCTGTGTTATCAAATACATTTTCGGTGAATAAATGGATTATTATGAGAACGCATGTGGCGCAGAGGTTAGAGGTGCCCTGCGTCGCACACAAGGTCAATGGTTCGATCTCGCGCTCATGGCCCACCAAGCCATCCATCCCTCCGGAGTCGGTAAATTGGTACCAGGCAGGTCTCAGACGTGTCTGGGAGGATAAGCAGCACTGACTCGGTTCAGCGGGAGGCCACCGCGAGTCATTGTAAAGGCCAGATATGCATTCAATCACCTCAAACGAAGTTAAAAATGGAAGTCGAATGCATGGCGCATCCCTCAGGGATTGATCAACGCCAAGGGCTTTATCCTTTATCCTTTTAAATGGATTATATCGGCAGTGGCTGATTGTTTATTTTAAGCCTTATCGACGTCTAAGTATTCTAATCGTTTTCGGCTCACTATATGGAACTTTTCTTGATTGTTGTTGAAATAGACTAACGAATGCCTATGTTGCGTACTCCACGTAGATCACACACCGTAGATCATCACCGTCGTTCGTTGTCATTCGGGCTAGATCACACCTTGATCTATAGAAATCGTCACTGGTGGTCTAGCTGAGGACTTTACTCAAACGTTTCTCTATCGTTTTTCTTCCGTCTTGCACATCTCAAGCAAATTTTCTTAACTGTTTCGTCATAATTATAGCACCTTATACGTTTCCTTAAGTGATTATCGTATGCTTGCAGTGAAGTAAGCTCCTCATCTCTGTGAATACACTTTAAATACTTTTCATTTTGTGACTAATTCCAAGAAGACGGAATTTTTGTTTCCGTATCGCATTCATTATTCCGCTAGGGTCAGAATTGAAGTGACTGTTGTTGTTTATATTTTGCATTGTTTACCACTTCATTTGCGTACCGATCGCTGTTTTGTTTCCGTTTTACTGCTCTCGACAGTTCATAACAAGTAGAGTTATATTCTGATTTCAGTGTAGGAAAAGATGGATGACATAGACGACGTCGTCACGATTCGTGGCGATGATGCCGTTCAGGTGATTGATGATCACTTTTTCCATTTCTCATACTTCTCAGATCTGTGTTGCGTCTAACAATGGCGTCTCACCCCCAGGTGCTGCGTTTAGCAATGGCGGACGACATTAGACGCTATTGTTAGAGGCAACACGTTTAAGGTAATAGACGCAGGGCTGAGGGTCCACGGTCCCTTAAGAGTTAACTAAATTAAATGAAACGTCTTTGCTGTGCGTGAAAAATTTCCTTTTTTCATGAAAGACATCTTGGCTGTGATCACTGGAATCTACATAGAGAGAACACTCAGCAAAACCCTGAATCAGTAGATTAAGTTGAAACTGGTTAGCAATTTCGAGATTATCGAGATCGTTGTCAGTAACCCTCGTCTGTTTATGAAGTGAAACATATTCAACCATAAGCGCAGCGGAAAATGGCAATTAATTCTAATCAACTATTCACTTCAGGTCGATTTTCAACGTGATATGAGGCCGAGTCACGACATCGGATGGTGGAGAGAAGTTCGGTTATGGTTCGTCCAAAAATCGATTACCTTTATTATTCGAAGCGTTGAGGACCAGAGTCGGCTCGAATATACATTTGTGCACGTATATACATGTATATATGTGTGTGCACGTATATACATACACAAATATGTGCACATATACATATATACATACACGTATATCTATGTATATTATATATATATATATACATTTATATATATATATATATATATATATACGTGGATCTTTTCTGTGAGCGGGGAACAAATGAAGAAACGACCCCTTCCGCCGGACAAGAATTTTCCATAGAATATTAGTAATCATTCGAAACCTTAAGTTTCTGGCTAGTGTGCGACATACTCCTTTTAAAGCACCCTTTTATAGCGTTGGAGCATTCAGAATGAAACTGTGTTTTACCTTTTTTTTCGAGTGTTTTATTGAGACCACCCTCAAATTTCAGTAGATCCTTTCATTAATATTTGAGCCAACTTGTCATGTGGTCTGGTAAGGGCTCTTGTACTGCCCGATACACATGTTTTATCCTTACAGACTCGTCAGTTGGGCAGAACCCGTCGTAGTCAGTTCTCTCGAGAGCCCTATCCTTCCTACAGAGAGTTATCGAAGATGAAACACGAGTGTTTGCTTCAGCTGCGCACTGTAACGATCACTTCGTTGAAAGCACGAACAACAATATGATCATCTGTATCACGCTGTATCACCTGTCGTCCCGTTGATCGTCGAGTGACTCGAGCGGGTACCAGCAACTCTTCCATTTTTCCCTCGCGTGCAAGAGTAGCCCAGTGGGTCCTCCTCGCTCTAGGAATTCGCTGAGCATCATATCTTTCTTCCATCGCTTTCGTGAAGAAATCGGACCAACGGGTCAGTGGTCTTCCTTTAGAGCGCTTGACGTCCCGAGGAATCCAGTCGGTAACGGCTCTCGTCCATCGGTTGTCGTTGAAGCGCATCACGTGTCCGGCCCACCTTATTTTCGATATCCTGGCGTGTAGAACGGCGTCTCTGATTTTCGATCGTTGACGTAGGTCGGAACTTCGGATCCTTTGTCTCATTTGCGAAATACGGGATACTCCTAGCATCGACCTTTCGACTGCGCGTTCGATAACTCCAAGTGATCTTTCATCCTGCTTACGTAGCGACCAGGTTTCTGCTGCATACGTTAGGGCAGGGATAATCGTCGAGTCGAAAAGGTGGGCACGGAGTCGGATGCTCTTTGTCCTCTTCACTACATCTTCGATGCTCTTAAACGTTCCCCAAGCCGCTCGTTTCCTCCTGCTCAACTCTGGGGCTAGGTCGTTCATCATGTTGATTTCACGACCTAGATAGATGTAACTGGAGCATTCGGAAATTGTCGTTCCGTTGAGCGTGAATGGGGCATTAGAAACCCATCCGTTCCTCATGAACATTGTTTTCGTTAGATTCAGTTGAAGACCGATCTTTCCACAGGCGTTATCGAAATCGTCAACATTCGTTCCGCTTGGCTGATGTTTGGTGTTATGAGAACGATATCGTCAGCAAAGCGAAGATGGTTTAATTGTCGACCGTCAATTTTCACTCCCATTTCGTCCCATTCTAATGTTCGCATAACGTTTTGTAGGGTGGCAGTGAATAGTTTTGGCGATATTGTATCGCCTTGTCGAACCCCTCTTCTTACGTCAATAGTGATATTGTTGTTATTAACAATATGATCGCGTAGAAAAAATCTTGCATTGTCAAAGTCATACGTTTTAACTGGAGTTTCTCCCAAAGTGGAGAAAAAGTTCTTAATTGAATGTCAAAAGTTGCACTTCACATAAGCAACGCATCAGCGCCATCGATCTATCGCGTGTTGAAATCGCGGGCAGCCATACTCTGCACCATCGCCCAGCTTGTAGATCAGGCGAAAAATAAAAGCCCGCATATTCCAGTCCATATTATCATCTCCGCTAAACTGCAGTGAAACAGTCATCCAGAATTTAAGCACAGCGTTGGAATCACCGAAACTCACGCTATCGAATGAACACTAATAGTCTAAATGACGAGCTCTATCCTGCGAGAAAAACGCGCGTATGAGACATGTTTTACCTTTACTAAAATGTTATAGATGGGTCTTTTCGAAAAAGGAGCGCGTAGTTCGGTAGCTAGAGATTTAACCTTTCAATTGACTACTAAAAGTGCAGTGGAAAGTCGTTGTCCACCTGAAGTGGTCGTTTCGTCATTTGTTTCCCGTTAACAGAAAATCGAATATAAATACATATATACATTAATATATATATATACCTATATATGTATACATACGTATATATGTAGGTAAATTTGCAAATATCTCAGAAGTTCAAAGAAATATTCGAAGTTGAAACGTAATATTCTTTTTGCTTTTACAACGCTATATAAAAAACTTTTTTGAAAACTAGGTATTACACAATAAAGGAGGCTTTCAGAGACATAACACGTCTTTGAAATCGCTAAGATTCATGGTTGGGAAAGTCGTAATAAAGTCTAAGGAGAAGATTTTTCCAGTGAGAAAAATCTTCAAAAATCGTGTTTCTTTTCGGATGCATGCCGTCTTGAAAGGGTTATTTATTTAGACTGTTCTATTCGTTTTACTGGTTCCTGTAATAGACCTTCATACTCTTTAAGGAATTGGTCATTTTTACAATGATCTTTGTGCGAGCATGTGGTTCACCTATTTGATGATCTATCTTGAAAAAGTTCTCAAATTTCGCAGCTCTCATGCTGGTTTCTTGATGCTCATCGGACAGGTATTGTTGTATTTTCATATGACATATTTCTTCTTGTTATTTTAAATTGGGCGCCTTCATTTTATTCAATAATACTTTACCGAATCGCCAGGTCACTGATGCGATCTCAACGCCCCTCGTTGGAATAGCTAGTGACTCGAATTCCTTACCGAAGTTTTTCCATCGGATTGGTAGACGCATCTCGTGGCATAT
>JAHQIW010000011.1:0-104909 GCA_019055375.1 Parelaphostrongylus tenuis | reverse complement strand
ACCAAAGTATGAGAAACTATCACTAGGACAACTAATTCACATCACCAATGTACGCTTCACTCTTGAGTAAAGAAAACCAAATACGCCATTGAAGTAATCGTGATCAAGATTAGCGCCTATGGCGTTGAAAGATTGATCATCCACTAATATTAATGAGAAAAAAATCGTTTCTAACGTCTTATTCGTAATCATTAGATACCAATTTTCTTCCAAGTGCTTCAAATAAATTCGAAAAGACGAGAAAAATTTTGATGGCACCTAATGTCTTCTATCTCGCACTTCTCTAAGTAAGATTTTGAAACATTGAAGACGTGTAGCATAAGCAGGGGCCGTCCAACTTGTCAAGAGAGCTATCAGGAGGAACATGAAGGAAATGTTCGCATCAGACAGGAGAATTAACGTATTCAGACTTCCAAAGCATGCCAGCAGTTACGGATCAATTAGGATCCGACGTGTTGACGGGCCACAGTCAGTGAACAGGAGCTCAGCAATTGGGTGACTTGAGATGTTAAGCCTGCAAAGAAGAAAAACAACCGTCACGATTATTGGACAACTTTACGATTGGCCAGGGCAGGAGGAGTTTTTATTTTTATCATCACTGTGTTTTCACGAATGGAAGAATACCATAATGGGTTTTTAATCCAACAGAGATGAACTTCAACTTTAGCGGCCAATTGTCGATTTACTTGACAACAATAGGAAGAATGGCTCATATAAGACACATAAATTTGGCAAAGAATGAAGCACTTGTTTGTATATGAAATCAAAGTATCAAGAAACATCATAATAAATAATGATGAATACCTTCTCTGCACGTAAGTGGCGAGTTCAAGAAAGGTATGTGAGGGTGTGCTGGTCTTGACGATGTTATGGCAGGAGACGTAAATGTTGTTGGCCAAGAGATGAGCTGAACGGGTCATCGGTGCGTACACTCCTTGCTCATGTACAAGCGATATTGCATCGACATATGTCTTTGTAAAGCTGAAAATGTTTCATGTCATCTGTTTTTGTCTCTTTTTTTCCGTTACTTTTAACCTGCCAAGATAATCTAGTTAGCGAAAAAGGATAAAGAATAAAGCTCTAGGCCTTGATCAATCCCTGAGGGATGCGCAATGCATTCGTCTTCATTTTTAATATCGTTTGAGATGACTGAATGCATATGTGGCCTTTACAACGACTCGCGGTACCCTTCCGCTGAACCGAGCCAGTGTTGCTTATCCTTCCAGACAAAGTCTGTGACTAGTCTGGTAACATTTTTTGATCCCGCAGGATGAATGACCTGGTGAGCCAGGAGCGCAAGATCGAACCATTGACCCTGTGAGCGACGCAGGGGGCCTCTAACAACTGCGCCGCATGCGCTTTAACGTGTGAATAAATAAGTCAAAATTTCGAATCATTTTTTTCAATAAAATGGACCTTTCTTACAGTAGTCAAAAGGTCCAATAAACGAAGAGTCTTTCAGATTTTCTTACGACTAGTTTTACTCAGAGTTTTATCTGCGAATATAGAATGTTATTCAATCTCATTTAGTGTACACTGTCGATGTACTTCAAAAGATAAACAAGCGTAGCCAAGTAATTGCAGAGGGAAATAAGACAGCGAAGGAGAATTGCTGCTAGTTCAGTAATCACTGCTTAAAACAAAGCACAATTCATTCAAGGGATTTGAATGGTCCTAGGAGATGACCGCTGTGTTTTCTAATTGTAGTTCCAGGTTTCAAGCCCACCTAAGGTTTCGAATTTAGCTCATGTCTCATCATTTTGTGATTGTAACTCACATCACATCCTGTCCTCAAAAATGGATGGTCAGCGAGTAAAAGTCAAAACATTCGTCAATTATTAGAAGAAGATTGTAAAAATGTCGAGAGGCCTACCGTTTCCCTCTACCTTATAAAGACAGTCGCCTGCCCTCAAATCCTTGGCATAAACCATTTCGACATTGAAATGGACGTCGTCACAGGCAGTCTGAAAAGATGACTCTCCATATTCTAGTTACAAGCACATCAATCTTTCTCCTTTTTCCTAGTTTCTCTTTAGCTTGTTCTGATAGGACAGTGGTCGGCTCTTTACTCAGTCTTAATTGGCGACAGGCCTGATACGTTCTGCGAATTCTTGTCTTTACAGGCGTTTAATGGAGTAAAGATGCACGTGATTCAAGTGACTCAGTTCAACGGCGATGTGCACACGATTGTTAGCTCAACGTCAACGTCGAGCTAAGTCATCACATTTCTACGAAGACTGCAGACTAGTAACCATGGGTTTTCTTGAGAGCAAATGAGATGCACCAAGTGTCACAAGTAATCAAGTCAACCAGATTCATGCCCAGTCGCATTTACGATGCCTAATGGAGTCGCGTGGTTGCGGTCGCGTGGTTGCGGTCGCGTGAATCTATCTCATAGATCAACACTTCTCGTCTCTTTGCATTTATTACCTAATTGAATGAACTCGGAAACTTTGTAAGCTATTCTGCTCAGAAACAAATTGCGTTAAAATTCACTTCAGTTGAGATGTGCAACCTCAAAAGTATAGGTTATAAGCTCCCTTCAGTTTCTGAGCAGTCTGATATATTTGAATAAGTTTAAAAAAATCATACTCTAAAATTTTACAGAAGCTCATTTGGCTCTCCAGAAACTGAAGATTTTGGGCCATCGAAGGCCGTGTTTATTAGAGCTGATGAAGGTTATTTCTATATAGAAGCGGATTAATCATAAATGCATAGAACGAAATTCATTTAATTTAGTTCAAGCTTGATCTTCGCACTCATTATGAAAAATGAAATCTTTCTGTTAGACAGAGACAACATGTGCAACCAACTTCAGCCGAATATTCATGAGAGCGAGTTAAAGAGTTCTAATAGCAGTAATTCTGTTGTTGAAATGTCACCTGACCTTGTAAATGAAGTGTTGTGGAGTGAGCTTCAGCTCCTCGTCTTCTGTCTGCACCTTTACAAAAGGCGCCACCGTATTCGGAAGTCGATGAAGGAATGAAATCACGGGAGTGAACATGGTCTGAAAACATTTAATCAATATCATTTGTAAAAGTACTTTAGCATTGTTCGAAGAATTCAATGATGAGAAATAAGTGCAAAAATCAAATCCTTGCCAGCAGGGGAGACAGGAAGTCAGCGAAACTGATATGAGAGCATTAGAGTTGCGACTAAAAGCATCTTTAAATGGTTAGAGATAACAAGCTCTCAGTGCACACACCGAGCTATGCTATCTATAGAGGTTTATCTGATTCTATTGTATTGAATATCCCATTACAAGGACATTCAGCACTGTCGCAATGAATGATCTTTGTAGGTGTCTTAATTGACTTGTGAGAGTGACCGCTACGACGTTTATGGGCTTCATTTTCTTTCCGATGGTCATTTTACCATGTTAAATTTTCTTCGCAGTGTTCTTGTAATCAGTCAATGGCTTGCTCAACGCAGATGCTGTGGTAGGCGTAGTCCATGGGACGGATTCTGCTTTATTCCTCATTTCACATAACCCATTAGGTCCCAAGTATCCTCTACAGCGGAAACTGATTGCGGTGTCTTAAGCCGCGTGCGACGGTAATTTTTCATTTCTGCGGATTGCAATGAAAACATGTGAATTTGTTTGCTAAATTGAAATTCTGAGAAGACATTATTATCATTGATTAATGAAGTTCCTAAGAGAGACTTCTACAAAGGTTTTTTGTTTATAAAGTGCGCACATGGGTCGAAAATTCTCTATGTTTAACGAAATTACAAATTCGTTGCAAAAAGTAACATAATTTCCAGCTGCTATAGAACATTTTCTTTTTCTTATCTGTTTCCACGCTCATTCGACTTTCATACTACGTTTTACTGACGACAAAAGAAAAATACAACGTTTTGTTTTACGAGCGAATTGTTCCGACTTGGCAGTGGGTTTTTTTTGGTACTATATAGTGAAATATGACTCCAAGCAAACTTTATCACTGCGAAAAAAAGTGACATAATTGAAAGAGCTTCTATAAACGTATTTTCAGAGAAAAGAAAGCTCAGCTATTTTGAAAATTCTTACTTTTCAATGCGAAAGCTACACAGTTAGGAAAAAAACGCATTTGGAACTTTTTCTTCATGTATCCTCTAACGATGTTGTTTAAATGTTTTTTGAAAGCACATTTTCTGTAATGAACGATTTCTAGGGTAAACTTACTATGAAAAACGTTCTAGTATGTGGCTGGAGCAAGCCTTGATAGACTTTGCAATCATCTATTTGAATATTTCTTTCTAAACGACTAAAGCGACCAATGTTGTGAATATTTGTGTATAAGTGGATGACAGTAGAAACATAATACAATAGAATAACTTCTCTTCCACATTTCTGTAGGAGTCTAACCTTTGTACTACATTGATCTTGGTAAGTTGTTGTGTTTTATTGATGAAGTGGCATCGTATTGCAATGTGCAATATGATTTTTGACAAAGAACTTACTGCTTTTTTATAGTTTCAACATGTTTCAACAGAAATTAGCATTCTGAAATTCCTTCAATTATATTCAACTATTCACTAACGATCAAACCTTCTTTAGAGGCGAACAAAATCTAAATTTCTTCAAAAAAGCACCATTTATCATCGTAACGCTTCGAGCTCGCCACGCGATCCCGCCATTTGCCGCGTGAAAAATGAACATAGGACTCAAGGGGTTAATCTCTGATTTAATGGCGATTAACTACTGCTGTCAAAGAGAGTGTGCGATACAAAGATAGTGACCAGTAAGAAGGTGCAGAATCGCCTTTTCTTTCAAGACTAGTATTACGTGAGATGTTCAGATCATAAATATTCCACGTATAACTCATACAGTTTTTTACAATGTTGACGGCATATAACTAAATAGTGGAAGTATGTTTTTTCAGACAAAGGAGCTGTAGCAGAGTCTAAAACATGGGAGGAACGTATAGAAGAACAAGAGCATATATAGGAAGAGAAAAGCTTAGAGATTCTCCTAAAGCGCAGAGAATAATCAATTATAGAACAGAAATCACAACATGAAGAGGTGGGCTACCTGAAAACTGCCGGAGTGACCGATGCAACATATCTATAGCTGTCACAGTGACAACAGAGATAAATTCTGTGTCCTCCATACCGCAAGAAGATGGAAATCAAGCGCTTTTGCGAAAGTGTTGGACAGATACATTGTTTTCCCGAATAACCGTGGCCGAAAATATTCCTTAACTGGTACGATCGTGGCTTTGTTATTTTGCACTTAAACTAAATGCCCCAATGAGGGTGTAGAGCTGCCGTATTTTTTGTAACATAACTCCTTGAAAGACAAAATTATTGGAGTCAAAAGCCCTGTAAAAGCGGCAGTACTGTAATTGAATTGGTTCGTGCGTGTAGCACAATGTTCAGAGATGCCCACCAATACAAACTAGGCCGCTGATTTGATTCACGCTCTAAGTAAAAAGAGCTCCACTATCCTGTATCGCCAAACTAGCACCAGACTTATCTGGGATGACAGCAGCACTGGCTTGATCCGCCGGTATATCACCGTAGGACACTGTGCAGTCCAGATAACATCCCTCGTCACTAATGATGGTTGCTGAGTTTGAGTACATAGCGTAATCGTTGAGTGTTGATCAGTGTCGAGACTTCAACGTTTATCGTTATTTGACTACACCATTGGTTAAAGTAATTGAAAAGCAGCGTGAGAATAAAAAAAACACGATTGGCTGTTAGCAGATAACACGTTGTAGCGTAGAAAGAGTGGTGTCAAAACGGATGTTGGTAATGCAACGGTTCAGCACGCGCCACTGGATAGAGTGAAATGTGGGTTCGAATCCTAGCTGACGCAAATGTTTCTACACACCACTCTTTATCAAGGGGTATATTAGAACATCTTGCCACCGCTAAAGGCGGTAAAATAAAAGGTACTCAAAATGAGACATGAGGATTGCAGAGAATGACGAGTGGTGGCAGAACAAGAGCGTTGGTAGTACAACGGTTAACACGCGGAAAGCGTAAAATGCCGGTCCGCTTGTCGCCTGACGTTCAGAATGCATATCATTCAACATTAGTGAATATATAATCGGATTTCTGTTGTTAAAGGAAAATCAACACCGTTGCAACATTGTTGTCAAAAAAATCTTTATTTCAATTAGCGATCAAGAGTTCTGGCTAGATTTTCTCAGTGTTACAGATTTCAAACTGAATTTCCAGAATAAGTAAAGACTTACGGTGGTAGTTCGGCACTAATTTTCTAGCAAACAAGCCAAATAATTAGAAAAAAATACATTATTTTTGCATTTATTTTTTGAATAGCGCAAAGATTAATTGAAATTTCGCGACCTGACGTATGGTTTCCAGTGCATGTCTGCACGAAAGCAATGCAACCCAATCTTTTCTACCGACCTAAAATCACGTTTTGGCTGTTAACTACTTATCTGATTGCTAAGCAAGATATCGCTTATAAAATCTTTACGTGTTTTACTAATAACAGCCCAGTTGTACCAGTTTTCTCGTGCAAATCTCTTACTTGTCTTCATCAGAAGCAAGAATGGTAGTGTGGATTCTGGCCGTTCAAGAGATCTAATCAGGCATCAAGCTTTTCTTTTAGGATCCCCGTTTGAAAATATGGTTGTCAGGTTGGTAATCGTCCTCTTGCGTGCATAATATCCCGTGAGAACCCGAGGCTTTTGGTTATCGGTTGGCGTTGAAAAAACATATCACATGCTTGCCTATCTGATTTCCGACGTTTTCGCGTGTATGGCAGCTTCTAAGATCTTTGATCATTGGTGTAAGTTCATACTCCTTGTCTCGATTTCTTCAAGTGGGATACTTCTCGTGCCTTCTCACACCCATTGTTCAATAGCATTAAGCACTCTTTCATCCTGCCTACGTTGTGACCATATCTCCGTCGTACCGGCGTAATTCAAATCATGTGAATCGCAGGCCGAAGCGCGCATTAAAATCAGTTTTCATTTAGGGATCAGTAATCGATAGATATTCCGTAAATTACGTCGAATTCGTCATTCCATAATCAATTCGAAAAATATAGCTTTGGAAACGGATTTCAATAGGGTGAAAAGAAGGCGGTGTGAGCAGAAATCTGTATGTGGCTAGAAGGACATGAACATTATGAACACTATGGTTTCCAGACGGCCGTAAATGTGCTAAGGAGAAAGCGGCAGAGGATTTGAAAAGGTGGCTACGGAGTTGAGAATTTCGGTCCCTCTCTCATAGTCTGACGTTTTAGAAAACTTTAGAGCTTGCTGGTTTTCCCATACTATGCTCAGGGTATCAAGTCGTTTGTACTCAGAATTCTCGTTTATTAAGCGTGTATAGAAGATCGTTAGCAAAACTATTTGCCATGCATCCCCTCTCTTGAGATACAGTTGCACAAAATTCTCCGCAGGCACTGGCGAAATCGGCCAGCATTCACCAACTAATGATGTACATCGATAAGAGCAATATTACTGATAAAGTGGAGCTTGTGCTGCTTCCAGCCATCGCTATTAATTTTTGATCTTGAAGTTGCTTGCAATCATGTGGTAGTAAATAGTTTTGAAAGCCTAAGCCTGGATCCATTTTTATTTTCCACACGTTTTTTTCGTAGAATCTCTAATTGTAGATGGCGAAGCGAATGAACAATCGGGTCATCTCACATAACACGATAATGTCTTGCGATATGTGGCAGATCTAGGCAATTATCATATCCACGTAACATTCACTGCATGCTACTCGCAGCATTCCTACCATGCATGATTCTTCATGTGTAGAATTTGGGACGGAAGTTTCAACTTAAAATTATTAAAGATATCTTTAGGATGATACGATAGTCTCTTCCTAAGTTTGGTAAATCCAAGCGTCCGAAAAGTGCACGTGAGACAAATCGGCAGCTGTCAATTAGCTACTCTATTTTCTGAATCGCCTGTTCTCTCCTTGATCGCCGAGAGACTCCAGCGAGCACCAAAAAAAATTTCCTTTTTTTTCTTCCATCGCTCACTGGAGTAGCCTAGTAGATTCTTCTTTCTTGAGGAATTTGTTTAGCATCATATTCATTTTCGAGGCTTGTCGTGAGGGAATCGGGACTATCGGGTCAGGTAGAACGCTTGACATCTCGAGGAATCCAGTCGGTAATGGCTCTCGTCCATCTCTTGTCGTTAAAGCTTATTACGTGTCCAGCACACCTTCTCTTCGAAAGCCTTACGTGCAGAATGGCATTTTCAATTTTCGATCGTTGATGTGGGTGCGAATTTCGGATCTTTTCTCTCATTTGCGCGATAAGGAACACTCCTAGCGCCGATTAAGGCTGTGTGTTCAATAACAGTCGATCATTCTACTTCATTACGTAACCACAACGTTCCTCATACATTGAGGCAGGGTTAACCGTTTAGTCGAAAGGTGGGCACAAAGCAGGACGTTATTTTTCTCAGCAAGAGCAAAGCCGCTCGAAGCTTATCAAAATTAGCCAGTGAAATTGGTTACCAATAGCTCAAAGGACGGATGATAAACAAAACTATGTTGTGACAAAAGCTGTAGAGATGTTTCTAAAAGTGAGCAAGATGTCTTTTTAGAGAACCGACTGTAGAGCTGAAAATGACAAAAAGTTTGAACCGTATGCATCCATTCAATATGCAACGAGCACGGGAGATTTGGCATAGTATTAGGTGTTTGACACACAATACTTCGCATAAGCCGTGTAAATGCTGAATAAATTGAGACGAAATAGATCTCACAAATCGCTGAACGAGTGGCGAAATTTTTGGGGAACTAGGACGATGTTTAGGAGAAAGTGAAATAATAATTTGGTTGATTGAAGGTGCCCTCAAAGATCGCACTAAGATCTTTGCAAACTATTAGCACCAACTTCATCTTTACTTTCTAGTTCGCTTAGCGCATGAATCACTTCAGCAAATACCTTTAGGATGGTTGTCTGTAGAATTTTCTTCTTTGCCCCACAAAAATGGAAGGAATGCCCGCGATATGAACAACGATTTACAGTTTCTTTTCTTCAAAAAAAAAAAGCCTTGCTCAAACGTCCTGATTCTCTACAATCACTCTTCAATCGACTGTCTTTTCAACACCTCGTTCCAAAACTATATATATTCTGAGAGAAAACGTATACAACTCGGAAGATACTGGCATGCTAAACCTCGAAAAGGCTTAAAACAGTCTCTCAAAATCTAAAATGAGGTTTTCAAGAGCAGTCGACTGAAGAGCAGTATCTATATAATTATTATCAGCCGCGTGTCATCGACTGTAAAAAGGCTAAGACAACATTGGTGGGGGCGTATGGCTCTGATGAGAAGGATGAGACCGTTCGAAACGTACGTAAAGCGACATAGGTTCTCGAAAAGGCTCAAAGCAGTATCTTAGAATGCATTTCAACTGCGATCAACTTCCACAAATAGATTGCTTGCAAAGTGTTGATTTTTTTCATGTCATCACAACGAAGATCAAAGTAACGAACCGAGTTCCCCTCCGCAGTGAGCACAAGATCGCCAATGTTCAGTTGGTCCATTCGTTTTCGGCCTGTCGGTGTCTGCACCTCGGTATCACCGGTGAAGCATAGTGCCACACCAGATGCCACTGGATAGTAGAACCCTGCTGAAGTGACTGGCACCACACTCTCACCAACCTACAAACGAACTTGTTCCTCGGAACAGTGATAAGGACTACGGATTTAGCACAACCTGAACAAACTCGTCGGGCTGGTTCAGTTGAGCCACTTCGACACCCGATTCTTGGAGACGTACATCACCAACTTTGTCGAGTATTCGCGTAATTTCGTTGGGATCCATGTCAACTGCAGTCACGATAGATGGATTTTGAAATGTTTGCAACGATAAATATCAAATTCTTTGCAGTAGAACTTAGATTTCGCTTCCGAGATCCATATCCTAACAGACATCATGTCAATACAATTTATGGCCATTTTTACAGAAAACAAGAAATACCTACACCAAGAAAATCGTCTTCAACTTTGTAGTCAATGAAAAAAGATACAGTTATTTGAAAAATCGAGAATTTATATATGTTGAAGAGCTACATGGTTTCTTTCCTACCTTCATTAGTGGGTTTCCACTGGATCAGGAAGACAGTTCATTCGTACAACTGTTAGTTCATAAGCACTGAAATCAACTGTTATCGATTTATTTTCGGAATCCCAACATAATTGAATCGTTTTTCACCACGGGTAAGTTTCTAACCTCGGTGCTGGTTAGAAAGTTCCTGTGTTTATGATGGATTAGTAAAGTATCCATGAAGTGCAGTAACTCCGCTACCACATTTAATGATTCTATAGATGTTCGAACTTCTTCTGTCTACTTCATTCATGGGCATGAGTTTTATTCGACGAGATCTTAGGCCCACTCAACACAACATTTTGACTAAAAAACATGGAGCCGAATCTCATCGATAGATGGGCGTCAAATTAGCTGAGAAAGCGGGATCGAGCCATAAAACACTTGCATGTTACAGGACACCTCAAACCTCTGGGCTACGCTTGTTCTAATTACGCCTACGATCAAAACATATGGGTCAGAACAGACTTCAGGCATTGTTAATCAATCTAGAACTATTTGAATGGATACTGGACAGAAGTTTTCAAGATTACAATCAATTGGTCTAATGCCTAAGGTGAACATCAAGAGGTGCAGTCCTCCGCATTTTTATAATTTTTTTATTTCTACTGTTTCTGGCAGTGGTATGATATCACATATATAAATCTTATATTCATATATATCCAATAGCTTTTAATGCAACTAGGTTTATTGCCGATATGTGCTCACTAGCCAAACCTTCTGAATGTTCGTTGCTAACATCCACGATAGTTTATATCGAAGAAAATAGTTATGGCAGAGTGGTGAAATTTGCACACCCGGCTGATGTTGAATGTTTCGTATATCACTTAACAATCTTGGATGTATATATGTATCTGTGAGAATTGATATGTGAACCGTTAACATTTTCAAATCACAAAACGGGCCATTAATGTGAAGTTTTTATAGGTGCCTTTGTACTTTCGATTTTCTTCGCGCCAAGAGCTTTGTGATAAAGTTGGTTTAGCACTTGGAATGCAAAAAAAGCAGGATTGGTGCAAATACTGTATGGCTTTGAGAAGCAATACACACTTGAACCTCGACTGCGTTAATATCAATATATCCAAAAATGTCCACTCACGACATATATTTCTGGAAAATATCTAAAGAGCACATTCTAAACGGATTTACCTCTCATCCTCGGAATCAATCTTCCTTACGTTAGAGATGAGGTCAAAACCAGTCTGTCGCCCATCTCGAAGAACTTCTCCTAGAAAAAGAACGCTTAGTTTTGTAAAATCAGCTTTGCCTACCATGAATTTTATGCGGATTTCTAGAGAGTCTGTTTTAAGGGGGAAATATATCAACTTACCACCACTATACACTTCTCGCTGTGAACAACGGGGCGACCAACTTCTTCGGCAAAGCGTAGACCATCGTATGAGCAGCACTGTAGACGAAGGCTGAAATTGGAGCGCTACACTTCCCAAATAGTGAGTATTGTCAATAATTTGAATTTTGATTGTAACATCAACTCCCAGACTTCGTAAGTATTTTGCAGGAAATTTTGAAACTATTGATGGTTTTAATTATAAAATCCACCAACTTGGAACGCATATGTTATGGTGCAGCGCAGATTTCATATCAAACATTGATCCGTAAGAGCGAAAATACAAGAAAAATTGGGGACTTGGTCTTTATCAAAGGCCACTAACCTTCCATCAGGGCTCGCCAGGAATCCACCAACCCAAGATTGGCCGCTATTGCAGGATTGCGAATCAAATCCAGATGGGCAGTCAGCTCTGCTGAGCGGGAGCCGAACTGAAGCGTGATCGTGTTCGTTGTAAATCGCTTTCACGAACGAATCCATCTTCGCCGTCAGGTCCCGGCTGAAATACGTATGAAAACGCAGGTGACAATGTACTTGCAAACGTGTTAAAAGCAGCCATAGAATAGCCAAAGCTACAATTAACCTGGAAAGCGAAGTCGTGCAAAACATTCGATCCACCTTGACCACCTCCAAAACATGCAGGGGAAGCACAACCGAGTACAGGGGAGCCGGATGGTAGCACCTAAGTCATATCTATATCAAATACAAGACTTTCACATACAGATAAAAACAAGATGGACTTTCTATCACCTCAAATCGGAACGGTATTGCCGAGCCGCCACAACTTGCAGCCATGCTGCCCGATATAGTTGCCAGTATTCAAGATTAATAGAAACATTCTGAAGTAAGTACTGAGCGGAGTGAAAAGAGTAGAATCAAGCATTAAGTCGGAAATAAGCATCAAGCAGGTGTTCTTATATTATAATCGTAATAATAGCAAAACGCATAAAATTCGACTAATGGAAACGCTCGGGGAAAACTCATCGAATTGAAAACAAAGGGGATGATGGCCCAATTACGAGAATGATCGAAACAAAAGAAGCGATGACGATTCGCATAGGAGGAGAGTGATAAATGACGAGTCGCATAGTCAAAATCATCCGAATGATGTATGGTGTGTTAGAGATCGTAATTCGTAAGCTAGTGGTAACCCCGTGTCATACTGAGTTATGAAAGTGACAAAACAGTTCGGAAGTCTTGGGATAAAAAGTGTTTATTAGATTGAGCAAGATTTGAAGTCATTCTTTTATCGATAAATCGAGTTGTATGAATTTAGAGCAGTAGAAATCGAATTTTTGAGTGTTGTAGGAGCCTTTATTTCAAACCACTTCTCTAGAGGTATATACACCAGAAAGTTTTAAATGATTCTTCTACATTTTCATCTTTTTTTCAAAAAAAAAGGGTTTTAGCTGTTGTAAGATATTCGCAGTGTAATATTTTTTGATGTGTGAAGTATCAACTACATATCATCATGAATACTGATGTCGTTTGATTATTGCTAGAGGAATGAAATTCAAGGCCTAAAGATTGGCTGTGAACTATATCCATCATACACAAATAATCTTCAGACGTGGCTGAAACTCGATAGGTTGCTCGAGGAGCTGAAGTCTAAGGAAGAAACACACGCACTGTACTGTTCATTTTGAATGTTTTCTTGAGACATCGCTCAAACTTACTATTCCTGATAAGTATTTTTTGAGCCATGCCTGTGACCTGTCATGGACCTCACACAATGTTTCGGCCTTGCAGCTTGGTTAGTTGCACTATGCCTTTCGTTTGAGCTAATTTCTCTCAGATATATAAGTGCTCATAACAAACCACATGCTTGGCTAAAAAATGACATTCAAGTATATTGAAATTCATCCGTGGTCTCAAGAAAAACTCGTAACGAACAGTATGATATTCCACAATTACCAGTCAACAGTAATCGAGTGTACAACACTGCCCGTATGGTGATTTTTATCACTTGACGGTGCGTGTAAATATTTCTTCTACGGAAGCTCTATGTAAGGGTTTTTCCCAAGAGGGATTGGCTAAGTCGAAAGGCACCGTGCACTGACGAGGCTGTAAGGTCAGAACACGTGCATTGTACAAGTGCTCGTGACAGACCACATGCATGGCTCAAAATTTATATTAGGCACATAGCGCAGCGTATATTTTGATGCCAACTATCAATTATTTTGTACTTTTTAAAGGTACTACCTTCGACTATTATTATGTTTACCTGTTATTTATCGCGCCAAGGTGTGTGTTATAAAACGAGGATAGCTAAAGCTAAATCTCTTTTCAATGTGTTCTTATTCAGGGAGTCATTGTGGTAGTTGTTGTTACTTCTTTTCTTTCGTCGGTCGTTAATATACTTGCCTTATGTGGATTTTAGAGTGGGAAAACAGTGTATCACGGCATGCGCAGAAGTTCAATTTAACACCTGTAGCATTTATTCTATGATCATCAGTTTTCATCAGCATATTATTACCTGTGGCTCACTCCAGCAAGTCCTTTAATTCCGCAAGACTCTTCTCAGGAGAGTGCGGTCACGCTAATCTTTCTGGGAACACTGAGATTGTTTTTGCTAACCCTTTGAATTCCGAGAACCAGCTCTTCGTCTGTCTGGCTAACAAGCTTGGGCTGTCTGTTCGATCTCGTCTAAATCTCTATCAAAAAGTCATACATTATGCTGCTGTGAAATGAAGCAAGTTTTCTGTCGCACTCTACGTCGCTCTATTCCAATGGATCATACTGTATCGTTGGGGGTCAGGGACACAGACGAGGTGGAGCAGACAGCCCAATGTTGCCAGTCAGACACACAGAGGGTCTAACTTGTCCTTGGAAGCCAAAGGGCTGAAGAGCCTCATCATTTCTCAATCGGTGCAAGCTTTTCTCAGGCATATCTGATACTAGTGTGTCGACACCGGAAATGAAAGGCTTAGTTTATTATCGTGGTTGTGGACTTCCTCACCCGAAATAATAATCTGAGTAAACTGCTTACGAGAGTCATGACATGGTAACCTATGCGTCCCAACAGGAAGCGAAAAGCGTTGGCCATCGTTCATAGTAATCCTTCGGAGTTCTTAGTCGTTCTGAAAACACTCCAAAAAACATATGTCCAATCTTGACTTTCTCATTTCAGGAAGGGCGACAAGTTATTGGTAGATATTACTCATATTTGTTTCCAATTGGCATGAGTTCTTCCTTTGCTAAATTTAAGGTAGGCCGCTTGCCTTCGATCACTGAGGCTTGTCCATAGAGGTGATATTTTCTAATCAGGGTTGTAGGACCGCTGATACACGAGCAAGAGCTGGAACGTGCGATGGGTTCGAACCTGCAATCATCTTTTACGTAGATTCACTTGTCTCACATAGCATCATTCAAAGACACACGGAAAACGATAGGTAGTCAACAAATGTGAGAGATTCTTCTTCCGACTACACCTATAGCATAATTAGGTTCAATGCCAATTTGGACTTCTCAGACCAGTCCCTACTGGCGGGTGGATGTTGTTGAATATCGATGCAGTTGATGTATGATTAAGATAAAGTAGAGCAACAGTCTCAATGGTCCAGTGGGCAACACGAGAGCTCCGAAAATGGTAATCGATGTTCAAAACCACCTCAGGTCTGAAGTTTTCCTCGGAGTCCAGCATACTTGGGGTTGTGATCACATCGTGCCTTAGCCTGAAAAATTAGGTAGAAGATAAAAGCTAAGCCTTGCAACTTTGTGATGAATGATAAGCTCACTGCCTTTTCTGCATATAAGTTTGATCGACTAAAAAACATAGTGGCTTCTCATTAACTGACTGCCTAACCAATATGAAGATAGTTATTACCTTCAGTTGTGGTGATGTGTGCCTCCCTGGATAACAGCAAACAGAGTGCGAACGTCTTCCGTCAATTTAACCTTCAGAAACCAAGAATTGAAGCCCATGAGAACAAGATTAAAAACTTGATATATCCTTGGCATAACGTCACCAATGAGTGAACAAATCCTGGCAAAATAATGCCATTTGTACGAAATTCTGATGGGTCGAATATCTTGAGTAATTTAGCGCTGGATTGTCCCTGGTAATGCACGGCAGATTCTTAGCTTGTCTGATTTCCATGTGGAGTCTCACATTTTGAGCTGATCTTAGAGCAGTCCTTCGATGAATTATCTCGGATCAAGTTCTATATTGAAATTCTCTTTTTGTGGTTCCAGGCAGAAATTTGTAATAAATTAGCAGAAACTGGAGGTTCTATTCCTGCGGTCTTAGAAAGTTCTGCTTTGATTTCCTGCTTGATTTTACTACTAATTTATGATAGAGTTAAATTCGCATCCTTTCTTTTTTTCAATATTTAACTCGCAATGAAAATCAGTGGGCACCAAAATCATATATTTATGAAATCGGAATCACGTCAAAGAATTTTTCTGGGCAATTAAGAATATTTTATCCTTCTCATAACTCTCTAACTGCGGCAGGTGGCATGTTCATGGGTGTCAAATTACGACTAGCTGCAAAAAATTCATCTCCTTGCTCGATTATGTCAGCTGAGAACGCGAATGATATACTATATGAATGAAACAACCTAGGATAACCTTGGCGTCGATATTTCGGGAACCAAGAAAAACGTGGCACAAACAGTCTAGTATCAGCTGGTTGAAGCATTGAGCAAGCGAACTCATCGAATATGATCAATTCAGTGTTTGTGCGAATGTCATTGGCTAGTGATTCTAGAGTTTTGAACTCAAAACAGTTCTAAATGTAGTGGCAAAGCGGTCAGACTATCCATTGTCAACGTTTAGACACAAAGGACTCATTTTCTCTGAGTAATTTCTGGAAGAAGTATCACTAACTCCAACACCACTGAAGATCTCAACAAGATTAATGCCGTGGGAAAAGCATATGTTAACTTAAGAGTTGACTGGAGCATTAAGTGGGAAGAGTTGGTCGGTTGTGTCCTATTTGTCTTCTACTGCCACTTTTTGACTTCGTCTTCGACATAACTCCTATTCCAGATCGCAATTTATAGCGGTATTGGACAATAGGAGGTCGATAAATCTTCTTGGAATAGAGCGCATTTCCTTATGGAAGTAGTCCATATGAATATTCAAACATTAATTAGTACGAGCAATAAAAATAACTTTTTTTAAAATTATTTTCAATGAAGAGGAAAAAGTAAATAATAATAATGACAATTATAGTAGTAATAAAGATATCTGTAATGATATCAATACTAGTAGTGTTGTTATTGACAGTAATAATAATAGTAGAAAATTAGTAATAATAATAGTAGTAGTAATAATAGTAACAGTAGCAATAATAAGAGTAATGTAAGTAATAATAGTGAAGGATAAAAAAGCTTCCGGCATGGACCCATCCCTAAGCGATGCCTCATGCATTCTTCTTCAATTTTCAAACTTCACTTGAGGTGATTGAATGCATATCTGGCCTTCACAATCACTCGCGGTGGTCTCCCGCTGTATCGAGTCAGTGCTGCTTATCCTCAAGGACAAGTCTGATACTAACCTGGCACTAACTCAGCGATCCCGGAGGGATGGATGGCTTGGTGAGCCATGCTCGCGAGATCGAACGATTGATCTCGTATGCGACGGAAAGCATTTTTAACCACTGCGCCATATGCGCTTATAATAATAGTAATAATAGGAATGATAGTAGTATTATCTCTTTTTTAGAATTTGTGAGACTCTTCAATGGTGCACATATGGTCCAGTGGCTGAGGATTCCCTGCAATACACACCTTGCAGTTGATCCGATCAAGTACTAATCAAACCTCTACCCCTTACTCGACCCTGCTCTATGCGCCAATCACTCTGTTCAACTTGCTCTTCTACAGCGAAATTTCACTTTATGACCTGATATCTTTCTGATCTAACAATTGAAGCGCTTACACGGAAGAAAATTGCACTTTAGTAGCGATTACGCTTCGCAGATATTCCCTTTACAGAATCTCCTAGGAAACGAAATTGTAAAAAACGCAACGCCTCGTAGGCCACTACCCCCCCTTACTGATATCAGGAGAGGGAGAATATGTTTCGGTCCAGACAGCGTGAAATGTTTCCTCAAAATATTTTGCAGTAATTGCATTGTGGCTGTTATCAAGCACGAAAACTTTCCTTTCAATCGAATGTTTTCCAAAAAACCCCGTTCTGAAACTTTTCCTTCTATCAGCACGGTTGACTTGATGGGAACTTGTGGCTCTGATGAGGTGGGCGACACCGCGATAACGCATGTAAGTCATTATCATATCAAACCGTGAAAAAGCTCAAATAGTCTCTTAGAATATGTCAAGGAATAACGAGGTTTTTGGGGAAAAATCGATTGAAAGGTAGTTTTTTAGAATATTTGACAAATACCAGATAAGGAGATTATACAATTTCCATTTGTTATGGTCTAAGAGTGTAGCTTCTAGTCGACAAATTATTCTCAGAATTCAGAATAGTGTTTAACAGCTGGAAGAAAAACGTGCAGATGAACAACGGTATTCGTCTGAGGTCAAGGTGCATATCGGAGGCATACATGTGGAAAATTCATAATACCAACCTTTCTGGAGGGTCTGGTTTGGTAAACACATAATGGCTTTGATCAACTCAAGCTGATCGCTAATAGTTAAGCTGATTCGATTTGTATAATGTTATAAATTCTTTGTTTAACTGCTTCCTTAGCAGTGTTGTATGAAGTTCCAACTTTACGTCTGAGGGTGTTGAGTGTAATGGAAATCGACCCAACAATAAAGAAATTAGTGAGACGAAGAAATTTCTAATTGACTCCTACTTTTTCTGATGATCCTTTCACCGTACGTCGAGCGTGAAAAGTTTGACGTTGATTACTCTATATAGGGGTATATCCCCAAGGAAGTGACTAAACCGAAAGGCACAGTGGTACTGATGAGGTTGGAAAGTCGAAACTCGTGTCTAGCATTCTATAGTGCCATAATGAACCTCATGAAAGGCTCATAATATGTTATCAGACTATAACAGATAACTCTTTGGCTGGAAGCTATTCCGTCATTCAACTAGCAAATCACTTCAAATCCGTCTCAGACACTACCATTAATCCGATATAAGTAATTTACATTGTAAGGCCATATAGATAGTATAAAACTATCGTAAGTTATTGCATAGAAGATACGGGAGAATTTAAAGAATTTGGAAGACATGTGCTTGAAAATTTCTCAAATATTCAAACCATATAATTGCACTTTTACTAAGAAAGTTCCAAATCCACGGAAGTCTAGAATAGCTGTAGGCAAAGTCAGTTATTCGTGTAATAAAGCAAACTGATTTAGCGTGGGTGCAATCAGTAGTGCTAATCAGGAGACATGATTACTATTATTAGGTTTCTCAGAGCTTCCTGTTTTGAAAGGCTTCCAAACACGTGGGGGACCAAATCCTGAAATAGGATCGCTTATCAAATTTCGCTGCTCAAAAGGAATGCTGGTCGCGACTGTTGCTCCTCCTCCCACTAGGCAGCACCCTATGGAATTCACTGCTCCGTAAAGTCTGCAGTGATTATAACTATTTTTCAATATTTCGCATGCATTCTCGTGCCATGTTATTGAAATATGACCCTCAGCCTTTTTTGCCCGAAACACTCAAATCAATAAATGTCTCTGAAATTTATTAGAAGAAGCCATGAATGAAGAGCGATTTGCAAGGAAATTTTCCTTTCTCTCTAGAGAATTCATTAACCAAGAGCCACAAATGCTCTGTAAATGATACTTTACTTTTTCATTCTGCAAATTTGTACGTGCTCTGTTTTTTATGAAGTACCTGTCGGTTTCTCCACAAAATTCGTTCAGTGTTTTGTTTGAAATTCCGTGCTCTTATATCTTTTTGTCTGCTTTTCCATAACAGGTATTATTTAGCCATATCTTGGAAGAAATTGCTGGCGTAACATTGATGACTGGCTGGTGATGGATTACTGCGTGCTGCGTGCCATGACAGCAGACTTCTGAGCCAGCTTGACTAAGTTGCCATATTTCTCTACATCTCCGTCTCTATTCCATCTTTTTTTTATTTTCACTTTTACTAACCGCTATAATTCTTCCTCCCGTTTCTCTACGGATATTTGTTCTCAGGGATTAATTGGCCGATAAAAAAACCCCAGTACACATCAATTCCATTTATTGCGGTGATACATGAGTATTTCCGTTCTTATTTGTAGAAAAAGTGAATTGATGACAGCCAGAATTTGAGAACGAACGGCACAAAAAAGTGAAGGATAACTTCATTCTTTTGCCTCTAAAAAATTATTGAGGTGGAATGGCGCGTATCCATCTGAACGACTCAGTGGTTCTTGTTCGGAATGATCGAATCGAACAAAAGAGTCTGAGAATGCTTCCGTTTCTTTGGAGCAAATTTGCATATGGCAAGAAATTACGTCATATAATCATGTAGTGACCACTACGTTCTACATCATTCTATCGATTTGTTCCTCCATAGAGAAGATTTTACTCTTTAACGATATGATATGCAGAAGGATTTCAATGCTAACGAGCCTTCTATAAATGTTCCCTTCTCCGAAATCGCATAATCTCAATATGAAGATTCTATGTGAATCAGTTACTTATTTTGTTTTTCCGAAGAAACATCTACAAATGATGCCAATAAAGCAGTGTATATGACTGCCGAAGAACGACTTTGTACATTATTATGTCTAGGAGAAGAAATCTTCAGAGAGCTATTCAGAAAACTATGTCATTTGACCGTTTGTGAGAAGGACACTTATCGGAAAGGTTGACGAATTAAACGATGTAGTTTCCGGGTCGGCTGAAGCGTTGTCGGAATGGCGAGCCATAGAATGCCACATTTCAGCTTTTCCATAGCGATTGCCATCAACCCAGTCAGTAATAACCGCAAAAAACGACAAATACATCAACGACCATTCTATGAGTTTGGCTGACATCATTCACATTTTCGTCTCACCTAAAAAAGACGTAGAGCCCTAAGTACACCAAAATTATATGAAATTCTCGTCTAGCGCTCATGAATAAATGGAGAGCGACGCCAGGACGAGTATAAAAACCGGAAGCCTCTTCATTGCCAATCCATATGAACGTATTCGAACATTTATCCCAAAATTTATTAAGAAATCTCTTCAGCAACTCATAATATTGCTTTTTGCTCTGTCTGAACTTCATTCAACTACGCATCGTTTCTGTTGTCTTCCTCTTCTTTCTATCTGCAACACTCGCGAGTGTTTTCATTTTCTTTCGCTATGACTTTAGCGACTTTTGCCTATAATTATTACTTTTATGAAAGCTAGAGATATGAGCAATGTAAATGAGGCCTTTTCGGTAGCTCTACTTACCTTACCTTTTGATTTATTCATTTCGATTATAGCATGTCATATCTGAAGCTGAAGAAAATAGCTTAGAGAAAATCGCCTTGCTGACCAATGACATACGTTGTCGCTCTCGTTAACCAACTCTTTGCGATTTCTTGTCTACACCTCAGCTCGGCTTGGCTCAATCGCTTTTCTGAGAAGGTAGAACGCATCACTTCATAACGAACCCTAAACATTTAATCTAAAAGCAAGTGTTTTTCTTCCATACTCCCGCTCTTTCGCTTTTCCATCCATTCACATCTATCCACTATTCGGTCGGCCGTGAAGCTGATGATGTGCGGTTCCATTCAAAAACCGAAAAAGGAGAACTCTCATCAAAATAAGTGTTTTTCTCTCCATTCAGCCGTTCCGAAATACTACTCAAGATTTTTTCGTGTTTTCGCGCTATTCATGGCCATTAATTGTGTTTTGCTAGCTGATCAGCAAGTGTTCATCTCTTTTTCTCGTTTTCGAAGAATGTAATTGTATTATAATCGCTAACCGGACGACTGCTTTCTAGCTGGCGCATTCGTTGCTCCATACTAATCCACCTCCAAAAAATCGACAAAAAACGGAATAAGTAGCGTAAGTTTAACTGCCGCTTCGAATGTAAAACGTGTGACAAAATGTTAAGCAGTTTCATAGTGCCCAATGATGTGTCAGGAAATATAGTGAATTTGTAAATTTATACGCGGCGATGTGATGCTCCTAATCTAATTCTTCATTGGAGTGGATCCTTGAAACGCGATTTTCATGTGGACCAAGACCTGTATCTATTAACAGCTGGTAGCCAGTAAAGAGACAGAAATATTTTCTCAAGATCATCATTTTAATGTTGACTTCAGTTTCTTTGTTTGTTCGGAAAAGGAAATTTCAGACCTGAAAAAGGTGGACCTCAAAAGCCGGATTTTTAAGCTAGATTATTGAGTTATGCGCCAGAATTTATATGTAGAAGGATAAATCATCTAAAATGCCCTTCGGCTTTATACAGAGGTCACCCGTCGTGAACGTGGTTCTGGTGAATATCGTTTACCTATATCGGAGAAATTGCAATGAATTTGTTGCTTCTTTACCAAGAAGAGCAGTTCATTGAGAGCAGTTGAAGGAAAAAAAATTGGAGGGTCTATTTCCAAATGCATCTCACATGAGTTAATTTGCAGGAAGCCTGAATTAACGCTAAAAACCACTACAGAAAGATAACCATCGAATAGATTGCTCTCTCTGAGGAGCTATACTTCCATTGTCTCAAACCACATCAATAGTTCTTCAATATGGTTCTAGATTTTCAGCTTGCACCTTTGCATCTTTTCAATTAAAAAAACCTACAGTCATATTGAAATTTCAAGCCGAGGTTGAATGAAAGTTGGTAGAGTAATCTATTTGTTATCCCTGTTTGTTGGTCGCTAATATGTAGACAGCTATAGGATCGACTGGATCATTGACAAGAAAACAAATTGCTATAAGTCGACAAGTAGTATCAGGCAGCAGCCGTCCCTTATAAAAGGAGAGCGCTGAGTGAGGTTACCTCATTCGAGCGGATTCTTTGAAGAAGATTCAACTCCAGTGACCACGAAGACGAAGTCTCACTGCAAGGATGAATCGCTGTGGACAATCAGCTCGAATCGTTGGCTTTGAAAAACGAAAACGTTGAAATGTTGGCCCAATAAACAGTAATGGCATTCCCGTGTAGGCTAAAAACCCTAAAAACACGAATTAATCACGCTAAATTCAAATAAAAGCCTCAATTAGCAATACATTTAAAGATGCTAAATGATAAGCAATACACTCGGCCCCAGTCGGGAGCGCTCATGCTATAGTTAAAACACTGGTTTAACTTTGGCTTAGCGTCAAATGCTTCTCATATCACTCAACATTCCTGGATATATTTTCGGAGTATTATAGTACTACTGAAAAGTAGTATAACAAGGAAGTTGTACAAATCAGGTTTAATAAATTGAAATTGTTTTGATCCAATCATACTCACAGCAGGTGAGAAAAACAGTTTTATAGTTTTTTTTTCTTTTTTTTGGCTTAAGGCGGAAATTTATTACCATTAGCGTATAGAACAACTCCAGCTCATATTTCATTGAATTTGTTGACATCACAACGTCCTTTCACAATTATTTCCTGGCAGTAGTAGTGCATGTGAGAAAAGATTCAAAATCGGTTTGTTGGCTATTTCCGACATGAAGGCACTTCATCAGAAAGGTCATGTTTCCAGCTTTCTCGGATTATATCTTAAAGTGCTTTCACTTAATTTACTCATGTTTTAAGAGCCGCCATCCCTTCTTCAACCTCAGCACTGCACATCAATTATTTTCTCTGATGATTAAGCTAATTTTGTATGGTTGAGAAGGAAACTTGTTTCGGCTAGCATTTCAACATCGTCTTCCTGACAACCAATGATTCCAGTAGATTGTCCCCGCTTGGGTCTTTCTTTGACATTGTTATTGTTATTACCATTGTATTTGCATTGTTTATTAATTATAGCAAGGAAAAAACAATGCTCTTGTTCACTTTACTCATTTTCCAATTTTTACAAAGCAACTTGGTAATCAATATTAAGAACGACCCTCTTCATCGGAAGAGTGCTTGCACATTTTCTTCGCAGTAAAACTCGATGTGTATTTTTGGAAAAAAAAAAGCGTCGTTCTAAATCGTTATCATATTCGAAATCTATTTCAATCCCTTGCTCGCACACAACATTCTTATCAAACACTCTCAAATTGACTTCGTTTTTACTATGGCTGGTCGTTTTCAAATCGAATTGGAGGCGCCAAAGAGTCGTTAGAGAGTCAAACTTGAATGGCTCCGCGCAAACATCCGTCTGATGATGACCGCAGACGACCGAATCGAGAAAGTAATCTCTGCTGGCCAAACATCCATACGACAACTTCTTTCATCATCAACACTTGGTGGTGTGGCTTGCGCTTTCATGACTTCGAATCGCAATGAAATAGAAGTTCATTGTAAACGGCTTAACGAATACATGTTGCTGTCGGATAATTTCAACTCACGTGTCTCATGAAAATTTCTCGTACGCGAATCCTGAGCTGTATTCACCCTAACGAAGACTTCTCCAACAACATCAGCTAGTAGAAGAGGACTGACTAAAGCTAATGAAAGACGTATGGCAAGCGTTCGTGTAGGCCATAGTATCCTAAGAACATCTTACTGTGTGTCATATTCGGTAACATTTACATATGGGGTGCTTTGCCATCAATTGGTACCTAAGACAGCAATGGAGAGAAGGAGAAGAAGAGAGGCCAACAACTCAAAGCTTTCGTTGATTTACGGAAGCTGAAATTATCACAGTAGGACTAAGCATGATATCGTTCTGATATGGATGACATATGCTAGATAGGTTTGTCTCTGAAGTCTTCATTAGTAATGCCAACTCATCGCCTACTCCGAAAAGGCGGACGTCTCGGTCATCGACAACTTTGCCGACTTAGAAATTCTGCGACTCCAATTACTGGGATTCTGGTCGTACACAACCGCTTACTCCAATTTGCTTCCAAAATCATAGCTTCGAACACTTTAAAATGAAAAAAACCAACTGCTCTGCTCAACCATGACATAGTTGATTCTGATGGTGCTCTACTATGAGCTGCTACCAGTTCCTTTCTCCGTCCTAACGACATAATAATTTATGGGCATTGTCGGTCATCCATAATTCATTGTTTTCAACGACCGTTCTCGCCCTTAATTCGATGTGAGTGTTGTAGGAATGGACAACAGCATTCTGATCTACTAATTTTTTAATTTAGCCACACCCTCAGCCTAAACGTTGCTTTTCAACGCCTCAAAACTTACCTTACAAAATTGCTAACACGTTTTTTGATGTCGAATAGTCTTAGTGACAGGCAAGACATTGACGATATTTAAATATCATCTTATTGGTTAAGAAATAGTGGCATATCCCTCGTAAATAACATGAATGCTCAAGTAGATCTTATGTTTGTGCTGTCGTAGACTTTTACTTGTAGTTCTTTCAATGAATTACTAACGAGTCAGCTTCAGCCTACTAATTTAATGCTCTTTTGAAATCGTTGTATCAGTACTTGTTTGTCTCTTAGTTTTGTCGTCATTTATGCAGGAATTAATTCATATTCTCCAAAGTTGCACTTATTTTTGATCATCACAGCACGCCGCCGTTTTGGACATTGTTTGTTGAATTGTTGTTTATTAGAATTATCAGTTTTTTTTAGATTTAATTTCATTTATGTAATACTTCGAAAAGTAGTTCCACTACACGTGCCACACAATCAGGATCTCCATTGAAGAGAAAAAAAAACGGAATTTAATCGACAAGCGGACAACTCAGACAGTTGACGTCCTTTTGGAGTACGGATAAAGACGGAGTGCTGAAGGGTTCAAGTCCGCCCTCCCAATATATAGAGCTTTGAAATTGCATCAGTGCAATGCCTTTTAAATCAAAGATTGGTCGGTAATGCAACGGTTCGGCACGCACTCCCGGAAAAAGTGAGATCTGGGTTTGAATCCCAGCTGACGCAAACATTTTTGCACGCCACTCTACATTATTGGGTTTACTGCAACATCGTACCAACGCGATAGGCGGTCAATTAAAATGAATTATGATTGATTTTTAAAGGTTTGAAGCAGAAAAAAGCTTACCACTCAAGCTCTTCATGATAAAAACGTCTTATTCTAACATGTTCGTACCCAGTATCAGGACATTTTCCTTGTAAGAAGTCCATAAACTTTTTCTAGCAGTAGCATAGAGAGCCTCTACCGCGGAGTAGGTTCAAAATATTGTTTCTTTCCGAATAATCTTCGCCTAGTATATTTTAAGTACTTCAAGGGATTCTTAGGATTCTATTTATTTGAACCTCTCAGTAAGTTTTCTAAATAGTAAAAAAGAACTATTTTTTAAGAAAATTCCTTATTCTTTTTTGGCACTAAGAGATTTCTCATCGTCATTGGTCGCTTTTGACCTTTCGGCTTCGCTATTATGTTCATCGATTAAAAACGATTTTTTCGTATGTTATAATTCAAGCATTCAGATGGATTCATAAGGTATGCTGGAGTTGTTATTATCGATGACGATCATGAACAGTGCAGTGAGGTGAGTGGGAGTCGCGATTTCACTTGTCAATCCATTGCTCGTATTTGTTTCGTTTTTTTTTAGCCGGCCTTTCTACCGTCATATTCTCTCCAGACACACCGCTGACTATGATCCGATTACCATGTTGGGACCATGCACGTTTCCACTGCCCTACACTAAGGACTTCGATATTTTCTGTCAACTCGACTATCACAAAGCAAGAATTTTTCATATTTCAACTCGCTAGACAAAAAACATTTCCTGCAAAAATTTTTCATCATTATGTACATGATTAATAATGATCTTGTGCTGTTATAATTTTATGGAAACCTGTTCAGTCTTAGCTAAATAAGTGGACAAACTATTGGAAATTTGTAGATTCGAGACGGCCTACTTTTTCGTTTACTGATTTTTGTGTTTGCTTTACCAGCCCGTTGGCAACTTTTTATACCAGCACCCATACATTATAGAGATCATCTGGTCGCCTAAGGGTCTTTGTTCTAAGGAAATTTTACTGAAACTGGCAATGCAACGAGAACACAGAATCTCATTATTCCGATAATAGCTAAGGTGGGAGGTTTTTAGTATTGTCTTCTCCAACAGGTGCACCAAGGCCATCACCACCAAAAATTCGCTTGCACTCAAAATTGACCCATAATTAGATTTATTTTTTTTTTCAGTAGAGAAGAGTTCTATTAAAGTAATGGATTGCTGTGGAACCGAGAGATTCTAAAGTTTAATAACTGGGTAGCACAGGAGAATAGTGATAAATTAGATAACGGCTTTGTGGGAAAATAAGTACGAGTTTAGTAGTGCCGTCTTCGAATCCATCATAAGGTGGTCTTTAGCACTGAAAGCCTCAAGGGGATCGAAACCCTTTTTCACAAACGCCATCATTGCCACTGCACTGCCAACTTAAAAGTATTGTGGAAAAGTTGATGGGAGCCTTGATAAAATCCGAATATATTCTACCGATTGAATATTCAAATGATTACGAACATTCGTTGAGCATGGTCCATATTAATGTATTTTTTGCCTTTTATCCACAAAGAATTAAATAGTTTTATTTATGGCAATGCAGACAGGAATGCACGCTGATTTTAGAACGATAAAGAGATTTTCCATTTATTGTTCCGCTTAAAGTCCCTGGAGCTGTCAATTTATCCATTCAGATAGCGTATATATGTGATCCAGCAGGAATGCTGTCAAGGACAGAGGTTGAAATGCTGGATCAAACCGTTCATCAACTTAACATGACGTCTTGCTTCTGTTCATCTGCTTGTGGAGAAAAACGAAGCAAACTCGGCATTGTCATCGTGCCATCGACTAGCATTAACAGGTTCGATTGCGTTAGATTTCAGCCTACAGAAAACATTAATTTGGGACCGCTGCACCACCAACAAAACCCTATCGCTCCACATGGGTGAAGAATCCCTGTAGAAGTTCTGTGTTTCAAAAAAAAATTAACTTTTAGAGCTTATTCACCCTCATATAAAAGTAGAGGAAAATCTCTTAAATAATAACTGAGTTTTCAAGAAACTTAATAAAAGCTATTCAGGAAATTTCTTGGTCCATGAAGGTCTCAGAGACCAGCTTTTTAGCCCCTTTCTCGAAAGAAAAATTGGACTGCGTCACCGACAATGACCAATCCTACCCAAAGAAAAATAATTTAATCCATCGTCTGCCACATTTACTGCTCACTCAAAAATAAACTAAGAAGAGTGCATGAAATCTACCACAAAATCATGCCAACTGAGCATGGCCGTGCTAACTCCATTTCATATGCAACGATCACCTTCGGAGATTTTCGAATGTTGAAGTTTTCAAAGAAAGAGCAGACAGTTTGTCAAGATAATCACCTGTATCACCTGTCGTCCCCTCGCTCGGTGAGTGACTTGAGCATGTACCAATAAACACTTCCATTAAGCATTTTCTCGTGTAAGAGTAGTGGGTCCTACTTGCTCTAGGGATTCGCTGAGCATCATATCTTTCTTATATGCCTTTCATGAAGAAATCGGACCATTGGGTCGGTGGTCTTGCAGTAGAGCGCCTAATGTCCCGAGAAATCCAGTCGGTAACGGCTCTAGTCCATCGGTTGTCTTGAAGCGCATCACGTGTCCGGCCCACCTCATTTGCGATATCCTGGCGGGTAGAACGGCGTCTTCGATCTTCGATATTCGATGTAGGTCAGAACTTCGCATCCTTTCTCTCATTTGCGGGATACGGAATACTCCTACAATCGACTTTTCGACTGCGCATTCAATAACGCCAAGTGGTCGTTCATCCTGCTTGCGTAGCGACCACGCTTCTACTGCATACGTTAGGGCAGGCTTAATCGTGGGGTCGAAAAGATGGGCACAGGGTCGGATGTTCTTTGTCCTCTTCACTACATCTTCGATGCTCTCAAACGTTCCTTCAAGATGGTATCCAAAGAAACTAAGCTTAGCTTAATGGTGATGACAGACTCACACACCGAGTGGCTCTATAGTCTTTCACGCGCTTTCCTAAATTGAAATCGCAGTTCCTATGGGTGCATATTAACCATAAGACGAATCCATCTGAAATAGCTTCAACATATCTGTTGAGTGAAAATGAGAGTTTTCAGTGTGATCTCGTGTGAATCGTCACTAGGTTTTGCACAACCAACGTCACTGCCAGCTGCCGCGTTTTTATTCGCTCAGCTCCTCAGCCGCCACTGGTCCAGTCAATGCAAAGCCGATTTGATGGTCGTCTACATCAGATCCTGGAATCCACATCATATAAAGAAGCCGTTTGTAGTGCCTATCTACTCGTGAGCTCTTTTTTCTGTATCTTCTCGACTGAAAAGCGTGATGAATTCCCAATTTGGGCTGAAAAAGCTAACAGAAATGAAAAAAATGTGCGCGAGTCCACCGTCGGTGGGCGTACTTATCCCGCGATGGAAAATGGATTTCTGCTATAGATGAGCGCTCTAAACATCCATCTTTCGCCAGCTCTTTTTTGAACTATAAATTTTATGGCACACTATGTTTACTGCGTATTTCATCACAACGAGGGTGCATTCTATGTTATTCTCGTTCACTACTACTTTACGATACCAAAACAAAGGACTTATAGCATGAAAACAAAGACGGCAGTGACACTCATAAGAAGCGCTACTCTCCGCTGTTTTTGTTGCTTTTCGTGAATTCGTAATTGTTTTTGCTTTTTCGAAAACCAGGGATTCCAGCAACTCACTGGAGCGTCTTCAACGATACAGTCATCCAACTTCATTCTCTTCACGTGAACCGATTCTTGCAACTCTCCAATCCACCCTACAACGTGCTCATCGTCTTATCGAAGCTGAACTGAGTAATGTATGAATTTCGAATGTGTTGATTTTTTTTGTTTATCACCTAACAACGATCTCTTGCTTTTTGTTCACCAGAAATTCACCTCAATGTAAACAAACATGAGGATCACTGCACAATAATCGCTTCCTAAAAATTTCACGTCTAACTTCTTTATGCTGTAGAATTGGCCCGTGTTATGTGAGTTAAAGAATCCAAAGAAGACAGATTATCGTACTTTTCCGTTTGGTAGCACAGATTTTTACGCCTATTCCTTCCGCTGAATTAGAATTCTTTATAAATTTGTTCGTAATCATTCGAAAGCATAGATTTTCGGCTAGCGCAGTACGTACTTTTTTCTCCAAAAGACCCATTTATAACGCTCCAGCAAAAAGAAAAACATTTGTGTTTCACATGTGTACATTTCTCGCAGCATAGAGCTCTTCCTTTGGAATATTAGTAGTCATTCACTATCCCAAAATTCAGCGATTTCAACGCTGTTCCTATTTTTTGGTTGTCTCTCTGCAGTGTAGCAGGAGAAGTAAGATTGATTCACATGCGCGGGTATGTTTTTGGCCAATCCACAGGCTGCGCAGTGGAGGCCAGGGGAGGTCGTTGCGATAATCGATCGATGGTGCCTGAGTGAAATACGACTTTGATAATTTCATTGGGAATGGTTTTTTTCTCTTTGAAAGAAACTCCGGATTTAACGCCTGATTTTTGATAGTAAAAAATTTTTTCTACAAGTTCATGTGCTTTTCTTGCTTCCAGCAAAGCAAATTTGAATTGCGCGGCCGATGTGAAGCATAATTTTGTTGTGAGTTTTATAGCGTTATAAGGACCTTTCCAAAAAATGGCCATACACAACTCTAGCCAAACATTTGAGCTTCCGGATGGTTACTAACATCTTTTATGAAAATTGCTTGTCCAGCAGAAGGGATACGTCCACAAATCTATGCAACCAAGTGGAAGTCAACGAAAAAAATTTCATCATTCGTAGACAGCTCTGCCATCAAATATCAAGTTCGAAAAAAAATTAGCGGAATGCTTTGAATAGGGATGATTGGAAAGAAATTGTTAAGATATATATGAAAATGGAGAAAAACTTATCTTGATTAGCTGACGCGAGGTTGATAAAACAGTTGTAGAAATTCGGCTGACGTTTCGGCGACCCGCCTTCTTCAGAGCCTGGACGTATATAGTATAGTATAGTATTATATAGTAGAGACTAATACTATATACGTCCAGGCTCTGAAGAAGGCGGGTCGCCGAAACGTCAGCCGAATTTCTACAACTGTTTTATCAACCTCGCGTCAGCTAATCAAGATAAGTTTTCTCCATTTTCATATATCAATTGATTATGCCGAGGTTTATAGAAAGTCGAACTTTTGAATTGTTAAGATATAGTGGATATTTAAAGCTCAACAAATTAAAACCAGCAACGTGAAAGTAGAAAAAGCTATTCACCAGACTTTTTCGAGATTCTCTTAAGATTTGCTTCGTTGAAATTTTTAAGTTTTTGCTTCATATCATTCATAGCATCATTGAAATATCAACACTGAGTAAAAAGCTCGGAAGCTTTTTCTTTATAAGCCAAACAGGAGGCTAAAATATTAGAATTTATTCGAACACCTGACGTTTGGTGGAATTTGCCTTCTTCGAAGTCTGGAAAGATCAGGCTGTCTACAACGCAGTCAGCACCTCCATTATATCAACAGAAAAAAATTACCAAACATAGATTTTCAATCACATCAAGAACAAGACAACTTTTCCACACAAGTACCGTTTTTTACAAGTTTTCCAGTAAGTTATCCAAGTGGAGACCAACCGTGCAGAATCCACATGGTATAGCAACACACCTCTCACATCAATAGATAGGTTTTATATACTGTAACAATCGTAAAGTCCAACTCTCATAAACTCCGGCAGAATTCAATTGGTGAAAATTGTCTTACTGACTGTTCCATTATATACTGTATCAAATCACGTGTGATAACGAGGCATTCCTCTCTGCAGTTCATGTTTGGATTCGATTGAACCCAGAATGCTTCCAGAATCTCACGGAGAATCCATAATCCTATACGAAGATGGTAACTTCTACAGCAGAATCTTTCCCTTCACGTGCCTGTGTCTCATGCACGCCTTGTGGGGTATTTTCTTTGGCCATGAGTTTAGCAAATAAATTTTATTAACGACCTCGTGTTTTGGCCTCTTGTGAAAAAGTTGTGAAGAACTTAGATATGACAACGTTAATAGATGATCTGTTTTGGGAATTGCTCAAAATTCCCATTCAGTGAGACTTCGTGGATGCGATTGTATAAGATTCAACATCATATGAACGTAGATTCTTTCCATCTCAGTACTCGGCACTTCAGATCAACACGTCGATTCCTCAGTGGGCGATCGGCTTAGCTTGCGGTCTTATGGCTGTAGTTATTCTGTCCGTCTATACGGCAAATTGTGTCACTAGCAGACTTGGCAGATACCCTCAAGTACGTTTCATCATTTAGAGTTAATGACAAGCATAGACAATATGAGTGAAATAATCATTCACAAGAATAGGAGAAGTGACCTAACCACTGAGTCTGAACCTCACTGATGACTTAGAGTAAAATGAGAAGGTCCTGCCATGGCGGACGTTCCTAGGAAAATTTACGACATTTTACCATAAAATGTTATCGTCGAAATATTTTATTTGACCTTACTAATAGGTGCAGTAACTATATACCGAGATTTGAATCTAAAAGACCGTTTTCGATTGGTTATCTTGAGCTTTATTTGATATAGTTGCGACATCAAAAAGTGTTTTAAGCAGGCTTTACGAACAGCAAGAGCGCGCCCAGTGGATAGAAGTGCTCTGCGTCGCACACGCGGTCAGTGGCTCGATCGCGCGCTCATGGCTCACCAAGCCATCCATCCTTCCGCGGTCGGTAAATTGGTACCAGACTGGTCTCAGACTTATCTGGAAGGATAAGCAGCACTGACTTGGTACAGCGTGAGGCCCGTGAATCATTGTAAAGGCCACATTTGCATTCAGTCATCTCAAACAAACTTAAAAATTAAAGACGAATACATGGCGCATCCTCTGAGATTGATCAACGCCGAGAGCTTTATCCTCTGTCTTTTTACGAATAGCAAGGAGGAGAAAAACTACATCAATGCTTAAGCGCTTTTTCGGTTGTTCTGCTCCTTCTCTAGGTTATCAGTAAAAAGGATGCCTGCATAAAAATAGAGTAAGGCGTTAACCGAGAGAGGAATGTTGTCGATAATGGTTCGAGCTTATCTTCTTTAGCGAAAGTTGGTTGGTTTGTTTCAAGCTTATCGTGTTAAACAAAGTATTTGATAATTGACGGTAAGTTTTTTAGCCAGTTGCTTGAAAGAAAATCAATCTAGCCACTGTATGGTCCACAAAACTCACTCAAGAAGGTGTTTTCTGTTCAGTGTCTCAAAACTGATTAATGGGCGGGAACATGGTAGCGCGCCTTCATAACGATCACATAAACGTTTTCCGGAAATTAATGTCGTCGATTATTATCACAGTAGACCTGTCAGGCTATCACGAAGTGCTATTATAATCGTTGATAATCGGAAGAACAAGGGACTCAATTTACGTGACGTGGATCTGATACAATTTACCGAGACAAAACAACTCTTCTTTCGGACATAACAAAGCAAAAGTGGGGGTGTTTCGACACTGGATAAAGTTTTTGCCTCTGATTATTTTCCGAAAGGTGCAGACTGTTCATCACAAGAAATATGAATTGCGTAGCTCTCCAATTTTGTTGGGTGCTACCATTTTGTTATATAATGTATCACAAAAACTGACCATTTGAGTGAGTCGATTCCGTACCTATCTGTTCTTTGCATTGCTTCTTTTTTCATGTTCTTTTAATTAGTTCAGGCTTTTTTCCTTTCTCTCCATACTTGAATAATTCGTCTACAGGGATAGAAATCGTACAGTAATCAACAAAAGTTCCACTTCAGAAGGAAGGTAGTAATTTCTGATCTCGTAGTCGGGTAGGCCGCGATCTTTCCAACTTACTACCGATGCTTCGGAACCATGCTGTGGAAGGGAGGCTTTATGGATAGAAGTGCAACAAATAAAAGCAGTGTTACCCTATCATGAGTCGTTGATAACGTTCTTTTTTAGTCAAAATTCGTTGGCCTGAACATCGAGATTTTATTCCTTCATCATTTATCATGTCATTTTTAGTGGTGTTCTCGTCATTTGAATTGCTTACAAAGGAAAGCTTAGTAGCTAATCCATTTCAGTCCCGCAAGACTCTAAGAAAGATGAATTGGAGCCTTGTCAACTTTTCAGGAAGCTTTGTACTTATGATCTGGCATTAGCAACATCATTTTGCGACCAATATGTATGCAATAACAAGAGCCAGAGAGGTGGGACGACACCTTCAAGCAAAGACTTTAGTCACCCTCAGATTTTCCTCCCTGTTATTCTACATAATTTTTTGTAGGGATGTGCTCTAGTTGACACAGCATACGTTCTGGAATAATTTTTCGCAACACTCACGTAGCAAAACATCAATGTTGAGTGATATGCAAAACTTTCAAACCAGGCGGGAATCAAACCCGCATCTCATCATTCCCGAGAGCACGCGCTAACCAACTGCACTACAGTCAACATTATTGTATATGTATATGCATATATATGCATATGTATGTAATATATATAATATAAAGGATAAAGCTCTCGGCGTTGATCAATCCCTGAGGGATGCGCCATGCATTCGACTTCATTTTCTAACTTCGTTGAGGTGATTGAATGCATATCTGGCCTTTACAATGACTCGCGGAGGCCTCCCGCTAAACCGAGTCAGTGCTGCTTATCCTCCCAGACAAGTCTGAGACCTGTCTGGTACCAATTTACCGACCCCGGAGGGATGGATGGCTTGGTGAGCCATGAGCGCGAGATCGAACCATTGACCTCGTGTGCGACGCAGGGCACCTCTAACCACTGCGCCACATACGCTCAATATATATATACATATATATATTCCTGTTTAACAAAGGCCCGTCCCTCGGTTCAACCTTGATTGCACCATCGTTGTTGTCTGCTTTTTCCAGTTTATCTTGACATTGACTTCCTGTACACGTTTTCCAACTTACTTTTTAGCACTTTATTATCCGTCTTCACAATATTTTTTTCTTTATATCCGATTTTTTTTTCTGAGATTTCGCTTCAAACAAATGTAATGTGAAGTTGAAGGCTTGAAATATGTTATCAGATTACACTTTTCCGACTCGGTGAATATCGGCACTTCTACCATTCGGCTATTTATCATAATCTCTTTGAACGTCGTAGAATACTGATTGAGCATATCTTTGCAATCTTGAGAATAACCTGGCTATGACGTTCCACAGAGCGTTCGTTGTTGGCTGCCCCGGAGAGTGCTGAGGAGGATCCGGCCCCACGCGCGCCGCAAACAGCATCACAACCACTTGGCCATGGCGCCCCGTTTTGCGACTTATATTTCTATGATCCATATAACTTATTCTATGTTTGTCAGTCAAGCAGCAACTATGCTGAAAGGCAAACGCTTAACATCGGAATGTTGCCACAGCGGTCTCCGTTCGCTGTCACTGTAGAACGCTCACATTTTATAGTGAGTAACAATAGTTATATAAATAGCAGTGATAACATCGCTAATAACACTAGTGGAAGATTAAGTATCCGAACTTTGCTACAGAGATTGGCAACAAAAGAATAAAATCATGAAAAAAATGCAGATCGCTTCGTACCCCGGATCTCCATCATAATCACCATCTTTGGGCGTTTATTACGAAAAGACGCGGCGTGTCCCCGGCTAGATAACGTATAGCTTAGAAGCGAGAGTAAAAGCAACTTTGTGATCCCTGAGACGCAGATGAATTCGAAGGTGGACTTTCTGTTCCTATCGAATCACTTAGGCACATATCTCCTTTCTCATCTACGAGGCTAAGTGACCAGAGGCCTGCAATCAATTAATTTAGAGGAGGCCAAGAGTCCTTCCAACATTTAATGTGAATCTCGTCAGCTATAGAAGAGAACGACAAACTACCCGTGAATATAAACAACCCTCCACGCCCAAGGCTCGGTAGACTATACGTAGTTATCAGAAAGCTAAACAGCAGAATATTTGGACCTCATTCCCGTGACACTGAAAAATGCCCCTGATAAGAAAGTGTTTGATGGCAAGACGAGTACGAAGACACTGCTAAAATTCCAGAGTCATACTTGAAAGCATATTCACTTGCCTACGAGTTCTTTATGAAAGACCTGATCATGCAGGAGAGAAGAATAAGGTATAAATCATCGTGCTGGTCGATGAGGAGGCCTCACCAATTTCGCGATGTTTCTGACACCAATGGTAAACTGTTTTCGGAACTTACGATAATATGATAAGGTGGCATTTGCGTTCCCGTCAAAACAGTCTTTGTTATTTACACACCAACATCAAGCTGTGGCGAACGAATTAATTGGAAGCGCTATATATTGATCTAGAATAGTTACTAGAATAGCTCAATTACTGCAATGGCGGCGTCGCGCCCCCGTGAGAAAGGCGGTGGATTTCGTGAGAAGGCAGACTCCAGACAGCATGATGGATGCGGGGAGACGAACCCAAATGGTTCTGAGAGAGTGTTTTCATCATGAAATGATGGAATATTGTTGAAAAACTTCCCACAGAGATATTCTCAGCAAAGAGAACATCTATATCTTCCATGTTTCATCTACATTTCTTATGTTTCAACGACAAGACTACGTCGATAAATGATAACATAATGAAAATGACTATGATAGTGATAATGATTATGCTTTTGATAATGCTAATGATTACGCATGTGATAATATTGCCACTCTTTTGAACTGTTTTGAGATCTGATAAGGCACTTACACAGTGCATTCCATTCAATGCATAGACCAACAGTCGAACTTGTAGCTGATAAGATGAGTCATACTTTCGTCTGTTAATTGTTGTGATAATGTTAATGATAGTAGTAATGATAGCGAAATGATAGTGGTGATGGTGATAATTATGATAGCGATGATAGTGGTATGGATGGTAGTGGTAACGATTAGTGATAAGATGATGGTGATAATGATGTTGGCAATGATAACAATGATAATGATAATAGTGATAGTATTAGTTATGATAGCGATAGTGGTGATAGTGATAGTGATTAGTGATAACGATGACAGTGATAATGATGGTAGTGATAGTGACAATGATAGTGGCAGCGATAATGATAGTATTATGATAGTGATGGTGATGGTGATAGTGATGGTGATCGCTATAGTGATAGTGACGGTGGTAGTGAATGTGATGGTGATAGTGATAGTGATAGTGACAGCTTCCTGGTAAGTGATTGTCCATAACCGGGGCGTACTCTACCTTGCTTTTGTTGTGATCTCAATTTTCCCGCGGTCTCAATCACCTACCGAGACGGCGGCGTGGAATGAAGGCGCTTGCTGCAAGAAAGCACAGGCACAACGCCAGTTCTGCACAGAGACGCATATGCCCCGGATAGCGAGTGCCGCGAACGCGATGGCGCGACGCCCCCTGCCTATCAACGGTGGGCGCCAGACTGTTAAAAGTTATCAGTGAAGAATCTGGCACAAAAACTGGATCCAGATTCTGACCTGAAATTTTAGAGCAATTTGAATTTACCATAAAGAGTGGTAACATAATAGGGGTCTGGGTAGTTTGGTGGCTAGCACGCATACTTGATGAAGGTGAAACTTAGGTTCAAGTCCCGCCTGAGGTTCAGGGTTTCGCACACAACTTAGCATTGTCGGATATGTAGTTATAACAGCCTGTTAAAGCAAAAAATAGAAAATTTTTGGCGCAAGCTGAGCTTAGAGGAACGCATGAAGAACGTCACTTTTGAAAAGATGGATTAGAATGGAACAGCAGGGTGAGAGGATAATTTGAGTTTATCACGATGAAGAAAAGCATTCTTGGCAGCTTTCAAATCCAAGAGTTCCACCCTGAACGGAATGTGGGAGTCTTCCAGTGGAGACTACCATAATGGAACAGAGCACAGCATAGTGAATCAAAGATTTTTCTTAACCAAGAGGAGGCCGCTGACTTCAAAAAACCGAATCCCGTTCCACCAAAAGCAGGGACTAATCTGAGTCACAGGTTGGTTATTTGAACATTGACGAAGAACACAATAACTTTATCTTCATGCTACTTCAAGATTTGAAATTCACCAAGGAACGTTTCTAAAAAGATTCAAGATGATTCGCCAATGTGGATTCAAAGAAGGCACAGGCACCCATCAGCCCATATACACCATAGCAACAAGTGCTGGAAAGAGCATTCGCCAAATCCATTGAAGTTTTACCAATAACAAGACTAAAGTGGTTCCATTCCGACACCCATATAGGCCAGTTACAGCTTTCAGAAAGGCAACAAAGAATTTATTTACCACGAAGAACAGATCTACTCAATATCCACGCTCTCTTTCCGTCACATAAGATGAAGGAGGATAGACTTTCCGTCATACTGGAGTTCCAACCCGTAATCCGACACACTAACTCGCCAATGAAGGATAGAACAACACCTGAGCCAGACAGAATAAAACCTGCACAGCTGAAGAACCTCTAAACACTCTCATCAATACACTGCCTGTGCTTTCACTCGCTACCTGTCAAATTGCAGCTCATATTCAGTAAAAAACCAGCTAGACCGTGTTATGACTCAGTAAGGAAAGCCTTGGAAGTCTTCAAGGCATTAGCAGCTATCGAAGAATCTGATTCTTATCTGTCTCGACTTTAAGCTCCCGACCCGAGTCATCATGCGCGAGTTAGCTGTTTAAGCATGAGCACCAGAGTTTTAGTTGGTACGCAAGAAAGATGGAAGACGAGTTAACGGGCGTGTCGTAGAATGGTCGATGCTACAAATGTCTCGTATCACTCAAATGAGAAGAATGATCCGAAGTCCCAAGCGACGTCAGCAGTTAAAAAACATAGGCGCCGTTTCCTTCTCGAAATTGTTGGAGATTGAGTCGCTCGGACTCGTGATGCGTTTGGTCGATAACCACTGAACAAAAGCATTTTGTGGTTTTCTCCGAACGTCATACATACAACAAGAAGACCACTGATCCAATGGTTGAGGTTTGTACAAATATTCCAAAAGAAACACATGATCTTCAACGAAGCCCTACGACGAGGAAAGCCCATTAGGGCATGCACGCGACAGAAAAAAATGGAAGATTCACTCACAATGCAAAATTCAAAATGGTCAGCAGGATGAGAGTTGATCGAGAAATGTAAAGAAGTTCAAAGTTAATATTGGCAAAAATATTACAACGAAATAGAGATTGTTAATATTAATGCGAGGAAGTATTATGTACGATTATGATATGCCCATAGGGGGGACAAAGAGATGTGTGACATTTTGATGCATTATCAAAAATATTAAAGTACTGCATGAGCATAGAACGTTTTACCATTACATCGATAGAGTGATCCAAATTGAATGTTTTTAGTCTTTTTTTTCAACGTTTGTTGCACTTCGCGTTCGGTACGACGTGTACCCGTGCAGGGACACGATTGCTTGAAGGCCTTTCTTTTTGAGCAAAACTTTTCTCTTAGACTATCGGCATTGGTAACTACTCAAAAGCTTAGATCACTGCGATTTCAACGATATGTTTGCTTTCTTAAGAAGTCTTTTTATAACATACCATATTCTCGACTGTTTGTATAGACCTCGCTCAAAACAGTTATTATTTGGTAACATGATAACATGCTTGAACCTGTTATCAGGTCTGTTACAACACACACACAATATTAGACAGACGCCTGTTCCCCCTTCCAGGCTCCTCAGTAACAAAGTGTCCTTTGCTTCAGGCGATCACTTAGAGATATGCCCCACATATAAGGGAATCAACGCTGAATAATAAATTACTAAAAGTCAGGTGACAGATTTCCCAGACACTGCAGTGACCACAATCGAGTGCTTGTGGCTGGTATAATAAATCATACCTTACTCTCGACTAATTATATGGACCTCGCTCAAAAAAAGCCATAACTTGCAGTGACCTATTCTTTGGCGTCAGTTCCTCCATATGCTCTCGCATGTAAAGATGTAGCATTCGGCCCGATTTGTGCCAAAGTCTTTATAGTTTGCCGTACAAACAAGTCTTTATAGTTTGCCGTACAAACAAGGAAAAAAGGCGCCTCGATATCAGATTATCTAGCACGTTGTTTGAACTGAATAACAGGATTTGTTGGTTGTCACACAGGAAAATTTAGATGGTAGAAGCACTTCATCTCACGAAGAAGTAGCGTATTGACAAAAGGTTTTCCCATAGATGTTCCTTGCAAGAGGAACGCTAGTGCGCTCTCTTAATTCGCGTTTTTTGATAGGAAAACAACATCCTTTGGGAATGAGCATATTTTTTATTACGCATTGTTGTCGCTTATCTTGAGAGAGTGGAACTGTTTTTTTTTCCCATTCATTCGATGCCTATAGATATGTCTGTCCTACAATCAGCTCTCAACTATCGGGCATGTACGTAAAAGTCGATTACTTTCTGTCACCTGAGTTTGTGCTGTCTTGAACACCCCTCTCGTCGTCATTTAAGATTTGGGTAGAACTCTGGGTTAAGACACCCTCTTTGACACTCACCGATTATCTCTGAATTGATGTTCTTTTGATTGAGCACAATACGATACAATATTAGCTTCAATTTTGAAGAGTTCCCTTTCTTCGAAGCACAAACAAAAAAATGGGGGTGCCCACTAATAGTCCTACAAACGTCTGTGGCTCCATAACGCAAAAGTATTTTCTAATCCTATATAAGCCACACTCTGAAGTACACTAAGAATTTAGAAATTATTGGGAGTTATCGATGAGCTGATATCGTATCATTATGCATAGTAATTTTCGATCAGTTATTCCCTGTTTTCCGATTTTTTGTTCACTATGATGACTCATGAGTATTGTGTAAATTAGAAGAAAATTTAAATATATTCCATTTATCGGGCTGTGCAAGAGCCCATAACAGACCACATGACATGTTGGCTCAAATAATAATTCAAAACTTTCGCATTGAACGGTATGACAGAAAATTATCAAAATTTTCATTTCGTAATATCCTTCCTACGATTCATTACAATTGATTGAATACCAAAATTGATGTGACTGTATGGTAAACCAGCGCCTTCACAAGAAAAGGACACATATATAAAAACCAAAAGCATATGAGCGTGTAGAGCAAAATGTGTTACATCAATGTAGTCCAAAAAATCCAAAAATTTTTCCAAAACGGGAAAAGAATTTCAACCAAACAAGGAAAATCGCACACCGTTGCGCGATTTGCGCTACGTACATCGATTTCCATTGCAGTCTCGAACGGGTCATAGCTCGTTAGTGGCGACAATTTGGCATACGTGCGTTTCGGCGGTTTCGCCATTATCAGTGCCTTTTTTCAGCCACTCGCCGCTATCATAGAGGAGGAGCTCCAAAGAACGGTAAACTGTCGTCAACTGAAATAATCAATAACCCCAGCGTACCTAAAGTCGGTACCTTACAGCTGCTATGAAGAGCATAATGACTTCGTTAATCGTTTCTTGAAGCCTCGATAAAACATCCATATGTATTTATTGGGAATATAATTCATAGCCGTTTTTTTTCCAGCAAGAGTGCTCGGAAAAGCCTAATTTCTTCAAAAGGTAACTGGTAAATCATTAGGCATCGATTAATCGCCTAGTTCTGCGCCTAGCATTGAATGTCATAAGATATCGCAAGAGTGACTGAATGCATAAGTGGGTTATACATTGACTTCCGTAGATGAAATGTGAGTTAGGTCTCTATTCCCATCCTTCCCGCCGAATCTGCCAGCAATTTGCCGGTCCTTAAGGGACTGAGGGCCTGATGTGCCTAAAACACGGTGAGAGAACGGCGACCTAGTGTGCATTCCAGAACACCTCTGAATACTACATCATGCGAATCCCCTTCTTATCTATAAAACTCCGTTGATCGACTAAAATAACACCCAATTGGATAGCTTATGAAAATTAGTCTTTCAGATTTCCAAGTCCCGATTTTCGTTCATTATTTTCTTGCCAATCAATTGTTCAATATAAACCTAGGAAAACCCAATGAGGTAGGGTGATGTGCAAAATTTATGAGTTAGGCGAGACTCGAGCTCCCATTTTACCCTACCCGGGCGCGTGCTCTAAACCCGTTGCACTCCCGACGTCTGTTTTCCCACCTTTCTATCTACGCTACATCGTAGCAATCTGTCAGCAGCCAACCGTCAGCGTTTTGGCCAATGAAGTCGATGTCGATATTGAGCTCAGTCACGCTGACAGATATTGAGTAATGGATGATCCAACAGAATTCTTTTTTATTTGAGCGCGTTTTAGCGGTGGTATGATGTTATAGGTACACCCAATGATGTAGAGTGATGTGCAAAATTTTGCGTCAGGATAAACTCAGGAGTCCAAATAAGAAAGCAAACCGGTCATTTAGAGATACGTGTACCCACATGAAATTTCGTAAATCATTAATATTTATAGAAACAACGCTCGTCAATAGCGGCAGTGCGGAAAAGTGGTGAACGATTTCGTGCAGGTTTCGGCGGTGGAATGATGATGAACGCTTCGACACAGCAGAAGCGCATGTTAATGTTCCGAACGTTCTCAAAGGCACCTATGTCCAATGGTCCATCAAATCGACTATGACGCAGCACTGCCATCGAGATGGCACAACGAGCTTCCTATGCATGCCCCTTCAGGATTTCTTCAATACTCAGAGCATCCCAGTTGATTCCACTTCAACGAGCTCGTCATCATCAAATGAACAGCCTTGAATTGATGCTTTGTGACCGCATATCGCACTCCATCACGAATACTTCGGTTCGAAGAGATGCATCTGCGATAGTGGGATTCCTTACGCTCGCCAGATGTCACATTCCGTTGTGATGTATTTCGTAAACAAAAACTTGTCTAGTATGTGTCAGGAATCCCACCATTCACGACCTCTATTCTCGACTGAATATCTGACAAATAAATGAGTTTTAAAAGATGAAATTCAGAATCGAGATGCTAAATAAACTAAGATATGAGGTCTATTTCTGAACTCTACCTCACATTTCATCAGTGATCAAGATTTGTTTCCACTCCTACAAAATTTTTCGTTGTTGTATACGCCTCATCTATTTTTTTCTCCAGTTGTAAACCTCCGAAGTAGTACTGCACAATCACTTTAAAGTAGCACATTACATTCGAGAACTAGTAAGATGGACAAAGTAAGTTTTTTCTGCTATTGTTGCTCAACAAAAAGTGTTTAAAGTATAGAGATATAATGAAGAATTTATTCAATAAATCTGTATTTTTACGGATTTGCACAGCATTTCATTTTGGATTCTCAAGATTCTGTAAAAAGTGATTAAAATTTTTGATGTTGTTGTAAATTTCGGAACAATAACACTTCTTAGGGGCGCCTGAAATTAGAATGAGGAAGTTTCTTAACACTTGCGAAAAGTTCGATTTTCATGTTTGATACACACAGTATACTTTGTTGTAAATCCATAGGAATGTTTCAGGAATGTTTCCCTAAGAAACTCCTACGGCCAAGCAGCTGGACCGAGTCTACGGTGCGTTGAAGGGAAAGAACTCGACATTGACTCGTCCAAAGAGCGCCCTGTTTTGGCAAGACAATGCCAAACCTTACACCGTAAAGAGAACGGGGGAAAAGTTGGATGAATGGAGGGAGTCGAGATTTTGCCCTCATCCATCCTATGGTCCAGATGCTGCGCTGTTCGACTATGGTCCAGTTCCGCGCTATGGAACATTTTCTGCATGGACACTGATTCAAGACATTTGATCAAGCTGAAGCGGCATGTAAGAGCTTTTATTATTCAAGTCCCAGAGAATAGCGATTTTAAGCCGATATGAAAACTTGCAGATAGTTCGCAGGAGATCGTAAATAAATTCTATTCGAAGAATAATTATTAGTCAAATGATTTTATGCATAGACTTTGAGTTTTCAGCGGGTCATACGGAACTCTTTTCGCAATCTAATATATTGTAAACCGACTTTCCTTTATCCTTACCATATCCAATCAATCACATTTCCTTTGTTCATTTAGCCTGTGGCACAACACGTTAATAACAGTGTTTTTTTGGCTAACGTTCCAAAGCGCTCCGTATTCCTTGAAGCCAATGATTGGAGTCGATCGTCCGCTGCCGTTCATCCTCTGTGGCATTTCGCCTTCGTCTCGTTCGAATTGAACCTCCTTTCAGCGGAGCTACGCGCGAATGAAGAATCTCACTCGGCGAGCTCCTTATATACAGGATGAATCGTATGCTAATAAGCTTTTCATTGTGCCAATTAACTAATTTCCAGTTAACAGTGATGCACATTCGTTTTTTCCGGGAATTATATCCTGCAGAAGTCGGTTTATTGAAGGCGCGCACAGAGCTCCATAATATTTGTAATCCGATGTCATTCGAGCGAGACTCCACTCGAGGAAGGTTTGACTCGAGCGAGGCCAAGGCAAAGTGCCACAACGAGGACGATCGCTAGAGAGCTATTGACTCAAAATGGCTCTGAAGATGAACGAAACATGTCAAAATGTTAGCAGAATAAGCCCTTTATTAACACCTCGTGCTGCAGGCTCAATCAACAAAGGAAATACTTTGAGGATTTTCGTAAGAGAAAAAGAAGCTGCAATCATGATGAATCATTTTATTAATCATCGAAGTGAACTCAGGAGTAACATATTATGCTCTGCTCTGTACATCTCACAAAAAAGCTATGTCAAATGTTTGATTCTTACATATAATCCTTCTCCAAATTATTCAATAACTGATGTGGTTCTCACATAAGCACAGTGTTCACAGCACTTTTATTTCTGCTCTTCATTCCATTCCAACCTCAATGAATCGCCACTCAGTCGACTGTGAACGATGTGACCATCGTAAGAACCACATTTTCAGCACTTTTACACATAGCTGGACGTAATATTGCTGGCCAGCGGCTAAAGTTGCAGTGGCATCGTACGGTGTAGGAATCGAAACATATAATATTACACCTCTTTCGTGAACTGCGTCTTACTTCATTAGTGGTTGACCCCTTTGAGACGGCGTGTATTCATCTAGATACACGACTTAGGACTTTCTCGCTGAAAAATTTTTTACCCAAAGTAAACAATTAGTAATTATTCAAAAGCCTGGATCTTGACGAGCTTGGTAAAGTGGTTGGTTTTTAAAACGTTTTCCTTATAACAACGTAACAGCGGAAGAAATAATTATGTTTCACACTCAGTTTTCGTCATTTGCTTGACTGAGGTCTTTGAATGACCTCTCAGTAAACTTTGTAGTCACCTGATGGCTCAAACTTCGATAGTTCTGTTGCTAATAATGGTTACTGAAAAAGTTCACATAGAATGCTGTATGAGAAAAAAGAAGTACGTTTCGCACTAGAAGTTTTCTTGGTATGTCAGAGTTTCATATGCACGAAAAGCATATGACAATGTTGAGAAAATCATGGAATATTGGAGCAACACAAAAAAGCCTTAGGCTTTTCTTTCAAAACGGGAAGAAAACCAGCTCAAAAAACGAATATTGAGAGTCGCTTGTGATTTGCGCTGTGCGGTCGATCAGCTGCAGCTTCGAAAGGATCAAAATGGTTACAAATACTGACTATAGTAGCTTAAGGTGCCTAGACCTTCCTAAGTAACAACTCCAAAGGCTGTTCTAAACACGTAAAATTTTAATTAGAGATCATTAGTTAACGTGAAGTAAGGGCACTTCATTACCGCCTACAGGCTTCACATAAGGTGGCTCATTTTCTTTTCATTCCCTTCACAAGCTTATATTTACTAATATTCTCTTTGTCTATGCTCAGACCCTTTACGTAAGGTGAGAAATATTTACATTATAAAGCTGCAAAAATATGTTCATCATGGGAAACGTAATTATATCTTCTACACCAGTAATACTCGGAGTATTTCATCTGAACAGCACTATGCAAGTTTGCACTTACACTCACTTGTCATCTCCATTTCAATTCAGTACATTCCTTGACAGCCTCTATTTCTCCTCTTGGACCAAATCCTATCTAGAAAAAAATGGCCAATGCCAATTTTCAGACGACCTTCATCGCCATGGTTAACACATTGGAGACCAACTGATCACATTGTGGCTGCATGACACACTGAAATCAATGCTGATTTGATGATCAGTAGTCAGTGAACTATTTACTTGGGATCGTCGTTCTATTCTTCCGCTATAAAATGGGGAATATGTCTAAAAATTGTCTAAAAGTCTATGAAATGGTCAGCTATTAGTAGTAGGAGTGAGCCGTAGGGCATGTGGCACTGATAAGGTGTGTGAGAATGCCGAAATGTAAGTATACCACTCGAGATGTCATACCAGACCCAGTGGAAAGCTCAATACATTCCACATACAACAAAAATTTCTTTTTGATTAACCGTCTTTTAAAGGTAGTATGATGTTACAGGTATACCTGGCAATCATATAACATCAAATTTTCTAACGATCTTGAACATCTTAGACAGTGTCGACTGGAACGTACAAAGCACTCAGTTAATGTGAATTAGGGTCGTAAGACCTTGATACTCTCAAGTAATCGTATAATCACCACAGTAATACATGCTGGTAAGAAACTTAAAGAAGAAGCATGACATCAAATCTTGACTTTTTGCTTGAAAATTTGGGGTCCTCCTACCGAAAAAAACACTTATTTGGAGACTCTGAGACCAAAATACCTTTTCTTCACGGATTGCGCGGACCCTAACACACTTTCCATCTGTTTATCTTGCTTCAGCCTTGTTGCTCATGGTGGTTATATGCTTCGAGCTTGGTGGAGTCCGTAAATTCTCATACCATGTTCTGTGAAACACTTCGGTTAAAGATGCAGCTGGATAGTTCTAAATTCGAAAATCACCTATCATCTAATGGTCGTCCTAAAGGACACATGCGTTTTCAAACAGCTTGCTTCGGTATACTTCTCGCCTATCTCTGCTCTGCCTCATGATAAGTGAGCGGCTTTAACGTGCTTCGCTGTCAATGTAGACTCGCTATGCTTCACTGTCGATGTAGACTCTCTAGGATTGTGAAGACGAAAGTGATCTATGAATTTTCAAGCTTAGTTTTCCGGCTAGATGTTGTACGTTTTGGTTATAAATCAGAGAACGTCGTCCAAGAATTCGTAACGGCCCATTTGATTTCCGTGAGAGATTGCGTGTCATGTCCCGGTAAATCATAGGTGTGTAAAGTATGACATACAATTACAGCTACATTAATTAATTCTCTTGGTGCTCAATATTCTACAGATCTCACACAGAAATCAGACAGGCACAAAAATCAGGGGCATTTCATCTCAACAAAATTTTGTCCTTGCTTAAAGTGCTAACTCGAAACCGGTCTTATTTACATTACAGATGCTATAAATTTCCGATAATTACGAGACATGAGAAGCTGAAATCACGTCATTGACTTATAAAGGAAGCTTCCTCCATCAAATTCAAAAATTTAAATGGTTCTTTGTAGAATGTGCTATTACATTCAATTTTTCTAAAACTTGGTGTCAGACGTTAATCCTACATATGAGGCGTGAAAACAGACAATTTCAACTCGAAAATCTTCTCAAAAAATTTGTACATTCGAACAACTTATTATTACTTTTGTACTTTGCTCTAAATGGCTTGAAGAGTAAAATGACAATGCTGAGTTCTTCTGTGACATCCTGTGTAATCTCAAAAGGACACCTTCGATGATTGCTTCACACCTGACGTCTGATGAAGTTGATATTAGAGTAATTGGGATTTATCCATTGTTGATATTTGTCTCCTTCATGAAGCTTTTTAAGCCACTGGTGCATTGTAAGTTCGTCAGCTGTTCATGTGTCCATTGCATCGTTGATTTTGCGAGTTGTCTCTGCTGCTTTTAGACCCATTTCGAACTCATGATCTGCAACCGCGATTACTTGTTCACCAACCAAAATCCTTTCCATAGTTCAAGATATAAACGTACAATAAACAGCAGGTAATAAGTCGTTAGCAGTAAAACATAAAGCAAAAAATACGCATCAGAATGATGTTTAACATAACCACCTTCATCTAGAAATATTTCAACATCAAACGCAAATTTCAAAAATACATAAACCGCAATTACTTTTCCACCAACCCAGTAATTAGTAGACTTCCTATATGATGGAATTGCTCAAGGTTAAGAGATGTGATTAACTGCCGACATGCTTGTATTGAAGCCAATGCGTGTTACGCATTACAAGTAGAATCTAACTCGGCGACATTTAACATTTTTCTTAAGACCTCGTGGTAGTAGCTGCCAAGGAATGTCCTATTCTCAAATACTTTCCCCTTACGAAACCAGCCTTCACAAAACATCCCACAATGCCCACAATATGCAGCGTATTCAGTTTCTAAGAATTCTTTATTCCACCTCTTTTATAGCAGTGTTATGATCGTATCCTCCCAAATGGTTTACCGAATCGTAGCGGCTGCGACGTGTTTCTGGGAGTCGGACTGCGAAGCACAGCGGAGTTCCAACTCTCCAACAGGCCATCCAAGCTGGAAAGTAGTCCGATGTTTCCACTCGGATGCCAGCCAAGAGTAAACCATACCAGGAATGACCGCCTCGATAGCTATTATTCACAAGTTGGTAATCTCACTCTAATACACAAGGACCGGAGACTGCTTGGTGCGGTGATGACCCATGGAAGGCCTTGGCGAGGCTGACTTCGGGACTCCAGAGAAAGCAAATCGGCTTATCCAGCAAGAAATTTTCTATCTCAGTACCCTGAACAACGGATGCTTCCGTCTACGACGTCGGGCGGTGAGACGACCGGTGTGAGGCGACCGAATCTCAAATCTCAAGTTATGATCTTGCAATCATATATCCAGAAATACTGAGTGATATGTGTGATATGCAAAACTCTGAAGCTCAAACGGGACTTTAACCCACATTTCGTCCCCACCGGGGCGGCTACCGCTTTAATCGAAGCTCGCCCTTCTGTCACTTTTTCTGTTATCTAAATTCGAGGCTGTCAGCATCCAGTCGTCAACAGTTTTGGTCTGATAGCACTGAACCTGGTGAAGCTGAGAGCTAATGGATAGCACAAGCCACGGCAAAGGTGAAACACGGGTTTAATTCTCCACTGACTTCAGCTTCTGCAGGAATTCTAGGGGTCTCATAACCCTCAACTCAACGTGATTCTAGTAGTGCAGAAATGTCTAAGCTTAGATGCTATGTTCAAGTTTGATAGAGGCAAAAAGTCTGAACATATATGCATTAAAATAAGTGCATTTAGGGCATCGTCTGATGACTTAAATTTGGTTCGGTATTACGAGCTGGCAACAAATACCTGCCGCCAGTCAGGAAACGAGCGTTCAGAGCAGGTTTCACGAATTTATTCGGGTGAGTTTTCAACGATCTCAGACCCCGACATATGTCCGGATGGTGGTGCTCTCGACAAGAGTGGCTGGATTGCAGGCAACAGGCACCTGCAACAATGACAGCTGACCTCGTTTGACCGAGCCAATTATCTAACGGCTTACGACTACAGCTGCATGTCCATCATCATCTAGCCGTATATCATCGTCAAATTAGATATGACGAAGCCATTTGAATTCGAGAGGAATCGACGAAGCGGCGGATTTCGGCAAAATTTCCGTCTACAACTATATCTCAGCGCAGGCAAGTATACGTGAATAACAGCTGCCAGAGGTCTAGGCCTAAGGCTAAGCCCAAGCCTAAGCCTAAGCCTAAGCCTAAGCCTAAGCCAAACTCTAGGGTCTATCAAGCCTCTGATACATCTAATCGTTGACATATCGCGATTCCTACAAACCTTGGCTATTCTTAGAGCTAACTAGCCAGCATTTGAAGCTCCTACTTTTTTTATTTTTTTAAATTTTATTGTTTCGTCTTCACCGGGCTTTTTTCAGTGTGCGGATCTCAGTACTATCTAGCATTCAAGTCTTTTTTTTTCTTCTTGAACGTCGTAGAATACTGATTGAGCGAGTCTCCTTGCAACCTCGAAGATAGCAAGGCCATGGCGTTCTATAAGATGTTGTCCTCGAGTGCTGGAGAGGGCTGGGGGTCGAGCTCGCCTCCACGTGCACAGCAACGAGCATCACAACCACTCGCCCACGGCGTCACGGAAGCTCTACTAGGTCATTCATAAACAGCCGCTCTTCATAGTGAGAAGTCAGCAGAATTTCAGCTTTCTCTTAACAGTCTAAAACCCCACCAAGTGATAGATTCTCAGGAGGGATACTGAACCTCTTCCGGCGAGTAGGAATCAGCGGAAAACGCGCTCCAATGAGAATTCCTGGACGAGCGGAGCGTCATTGACGCCCTATTCAACTTTGCCAGTCTCACATACCGCTGCGGCCATGTCAATCAACTACGTCGTCGTCGTCGTCGCGTTTTGAAACCTAGTTCCCTTTGATCCCGACGTTTCCAATCAATAATTGATTGTTCTGTGATCTATTCAGTACCACGAGGTGGATAAGTAATCGATTATCGATCAGTTCTTCGAGGCGATTCGTCGGCTTTGAAGAAGAAGAAAAGAAGATGTTGTAACGTTAGCCAAATAGAGTCTCCATTATCAGTCTTGTGCTATCAGCCATATCACAAACGGATCGATTATCGATTTTTGTTGTTTTCTGCGGAATGCCTCTCGATCAATAGTTTCAAAATACAAAATAATTGTAAAGTAATAAAGTTAGTTCAATAGTTCAAAGTATCCTGTACATTCCATTCTCGTCGTTCAAAAGCCTCTGAACTCTTATGATTTTCTTGTTTTGTAGAGAATATTCGATCTATTAATGGGTTCAAAGTACAAAATATCACGAAAGTGGGCTGCAGAGCCGAGGCGTTGCTGATGTAGTGGTAGTACGCTCCGTCGGTATGGATGGAACGCGGGTTCGATTCCCGCCCGTGTCAGACGTTTTGCATACCACCCAATACTCTTAGATATTTATTTGTAACATCATAAGTGATAGAAGGATAAAGCTCTTGACGTCGATCACCTGGGGGTGTGCACCATGCATTCGATTGCATCCGTAAGTAAAATCGTTCGAAGTGGTTGGATCCATATCTGGTCTTTACAATGACTCGCGGTGATCTACTGATGTATCAAGTAGCTGCTGACCTCCCACAGAAGTCTCTGGGGGATGAAAGGCTTAGTCAACCATGAGCGCGGGGTCGAACCATCGACTATCGATTGAGCAATGTGTGTGTGTCGCGAAACACCTCTAACCACTGCGCCACGTGCGCTCTGTTACATCATATTTTTGCCAAAAAAGCGATAAAAATAGAGGAATCATTCAGATTATCAAGTAGACGTCCGTTCTTATCTCATTGCATAGCACCTTTGAGTTCTTCGACTGGTCAAGTCAGAAAGCTTTCGAGAAGAAGCAGACTTATGCATAAAAAATGTTCCGTCCGTCGTGTTAATATTTTTTATCGTTGGCCCTTGTGGACAGTTGTGGTCCCACCAGCTTTCGAAATATTTTTCCAGTTGATTTCTTTTACAGAACTAGGAGAGCACGCTTCAACTTAGGCTCAGGCTTAGGCTGAGGCCTGGGCTTGGGTTTAGGTTCAGACTTAGGCTTAGGCTTAAGTTTTAGCCTTAGCCTTAGGCTTAGACTTTAGTGTAGGCTTGGACTTAGACATAGGTCTAGTCTTAGGCGTGAGTTTAGAATTGGGCGTTGGTCTAAGCTTAGGTTTAGACTCAAACATAGGCTTTGGTTTGGATTCAGTTTTAGGTCTAGGTTTAGGTTCAGACTTAGGGTTATGTTTAGCCTTTAGGCTTGTTTAGATTTTGTTTCAAGTCTTAGACTTAGGCATAGATCTAGGCTTAGGCTTGGGCATTGATTTGGGCATAGATTCAGACATAAACTTAGGTTTTGGTTTAGATTCAGGTTAAGGTCTAGGTTTAGGTCCAGGCTCAGGCTCAGGCTTAGGCTTAGGCTTATGTTTGGGCTTAATCTTAGGCTTGAAAGACCGTTGTAACCACAACTCGCCACAGCGTTTTGTTATTTTTATAAATAAATATCAAGCAAATACTTTCTTTAGTTACAAAAGCGTTGTGCATTCTGTGTACCTTTACCTGCGCAGTTTATTACCGAATACATTGTCTTTTCTTAGTCTTCATCCTTCTTTTTGTTCTATTTAACAAAATTTCTTGTAATGGAATCCCACTTGACTCTATGCGATCTATGGGTAGTCAACAAGAATTCTCTACTTGACCGTTCTTTCAACGGTAGTGTTATGTTATCAGCTCAGTCCATAAGCTTTGAATATAGAGCAATAAATACTGAATTTATCAATCAGGAGTAGTTTAAATTACAAGATTTTGGTATCGTTCAACTGCGTATTTTCTTGCGAACATGTTGATATACAAATTGCTTATACTTGTTTCAAAATGGATCTGTAGCGGTAACAAATTCGCTTGCTACTCATGCACTAATGGCGCGCGGGGAAAATCGCTAGTGGAGCGGCGCGCAAAATTAGTAGGGTTTCTGGTGAAGCGGTCCCGAGCGCGATTGATCCTCCGGATCGATTGACCTCCGGATTTTCTAGCCGTCCGTTCTGCAATCGCATCATCTCCCCAAGCTCCGTTATTCTTGCGCGCCGCTTCTTAGCATTTTCCCCTACGCACCTTCCGTGCATGGGTAGGAAGCGAATTTGCCCCCAAGACAGCTCCATCTTAATTCACGTATAGACAATTTGTATGCCAAAATGTCTACAAGAAAATGCGCAATTGAACGATACACCAATAAGTTGAGTGCTATGCAAAACTTTGGACCTCAAGCAGGAATCGAACCCGCGTTACACAATTTCCGAATAGCGCCTGCTGACCAATTGTACAAGCGAAGCTCCTGTTCTCTGTTTGCTTTCGGGCAATTCCATATTAGACCAAATGTATAAGTGTTATATGTCAAAATAAGGCAGGAAGCTGCTCTCAACGGTAGTAAAGACAAAAACTTAAATGCATGAAAAATATTTTACAAAAACAAAAAGAAAATCTGGAAACTTTCTTGCCAACCCGTTAGGAAAGAGTTATGCCTTTTTTGCGATTGAAATCTCGTGATATTCGTTTTATTTAGCCGCTTATAGCGGTGGTATGATGTTTCAAATATATAATCATTGATGTAGAGCAATGTGCAAAAGTTTCGCGTCTGGCGGGACTGGAACCTGCACCTCATTTTTTGCGGGAATCCAAACCAGATTTCCGGGAAAGAATGAGGTGGCGGTTCTAGTCCCGCCTGACGCGAAACTTTTGCACATTGCTCTACATCAATGGGTATATATTGAAATCTAAGTTCGGTATCTTCTTCTGTTCAGGTAAGGGAGGTATTTGGCTGAGTGGATCGTGGGAAATCTGATCTTTCCAGGTTTGTGAGAAGACGTGAAGCCGCCGAATCGTCAGCTGTTCAGACAGATTGCATTGTAATAACCCCGTGCTTGGCTGACCAGGAAGAAACCTCTATGTCACGCGATAGTGTCTTCTTATACGGATGCTTATCGTGTGTTAGTGTTTAAATACTTCCTTTTCATGTCGAAGAGCCATCCTGTAGCAGTCGGTGCAAACAGAGTTAGCCCTTAGCGGGGCAGTAATGTCTGAAAACCCCGACTTCTGACTTCGCGACTTCACAGTAACTTTTTCTTGATCGGCCGAAGCACGAGGTTGGCATGAAATAGTTTATTGAACAGCTGACGTTTCGGCGGATTTCACCATTGTCAGAGCCTAGAAAAAGTGGTATTGTCTACAGACCAGTCCGCCGAACGCCTCCATTACTCAAGGTCTCTTTTGACGAGCTTCAAGAAGATTTTTTGGTAGGATTTGTTGAATACAGTCCAGGTACCATTCAGTACAAGGAAACAGTGGCTTGGGCTTTAACTGTATCGCATTCTTCAGAGCCTGGAATAGTCCAAATTGATACGCAATCCAATCGCTCAAATTCTTTCATTACCCAGGAAAGTAAATGTAACAAGCCAGATCCTGGTTCTCACAATTTGCAGCTTCTTTTGCAATACTTGGGTACGAAAGTTTTGTTCGAGTGAATTGCGAATCAATTCGATCATTCCTAGCTCTGACGGGGACGATTCTGCCGCATTGTCCAGCCGTTGATTCACTGTATTGAATTGAATTTTATAAGTTCTAAAGTCTTAATAAGTCCTCGCTCGTGCTTATCGAAAGAAACAGTTATTCTGTCTGTGACGAGTTCTAGAGATAATCGGTCTTGGAATCTGGCACTCCTTCATTTTTCAATAGAAAAAGTCGCCAGTCTAGATCTCAATTGCATCGAAAACTAAGCGACATTTCCACATCATTCATCACTTTCCATGAGTTTTGACGGAGTTGTTCGAGTAGAGAACACTTTTGCAAAGTTCACATGGACTGCTAATGTACCTCCCAAATCGGAACCAAGTCTCTCTTCGCTCTGATGTACTCAGTAGATTTCGCTATCGATACTTTGTATCGCAGAAGGAGTGATAGGACGACAAGAGCCCGGAATGCAGTGTAGTTAACGCGCGTCCTTGAAAAGGATGAGGTGCGAGTTCAACTGCCGCTCAGGTTCAAAGTTTTGCATATCGCTGATGTCACTGCCGACTCAGTAACCTTGGTGGTTCTTTTCCGTTATCCGGAGCAGCACTGATCAATATATCTCGTTGGATTGTTCATCTTCACCGTTTGCACGCTATCCGATCGTTATTACTTGTTGATGTCCGTTTTTGTTTGCTTTGTAACAGAAGTGTATCAAATCATTCCCTAGAACCCCCACCGCACCACATGGAGTTCAACTTCATCGGCGACGACTATGGGCCTTTATTTCACTATCAATACAGAATGATCCTAATCGGTGATTCAACCGTTGGTAAATCAAGTATATTGAAATATTTCACCGATGGACGAACGGCCGAAGTGTCTGATCCGACGGTTGGTGTGGACTTCTATGCTCGAATGATCGAATTACGGCCTGATTACAGAGTAAAGCTACAACTATGGGACACAGCCGGACAGGAAAAGTTCAGGTATGACGTCACTGCCCCTCATTCGATGATGTTGAGTGATGTGCAGAACCTTTAATCTCGGACGGAGAGCGAATCCGCATCCGTCTCCCTTTTCGGGACGCGTGCTAACCTAATACACTACCGGAGCTCCTGCTCTGCTATCACTCATGCCACCAGCATTGACTGGACTGGTAGCAGACTAGGAGACCCTAGTAATGCACTAGGTTAGCACGCGCCCACGGAAAAGGTGATGCGGGTTCGAGTCCCGTCCGCAGTTTGAGTTCTGCACATCAGTCGTTGTTATGGAAATTATATCTGAAATGTCTTTCGTTCGAGTGTTTTCTTGAAGACCTTGCTCAAATTTTCAATATGCCTGAGAATCATTGTTTGAGCCACGCATGTCACTGGCCTGTCAATGAGGGCTGACTTATATAGCCCGATACACGTGTTTCGATCTTGCGATCTCGTCAGTCGAGCAGTTACCCTTTCTCGTCCTTTGCTAATCTCTGTGGGAGCTCCAGTCCCCACACTACTGCTCTGTTCGGTGAAAATTTCACTGGACATAGAGTGTAAAACGTTCGTCGTCGCTAAGTTTTAGTGTGGGGACTGGAGCACCCACAGAGATTAGCAAAAGACGAGAAAGGGTAACTGCCCGATTGACGAGATCGCAAATCGAAACACGTGTATCGGGATCTGTAAGTCAGCCCTCATCGATAAACCACTGACATGCGTGGCTCAAATAATGATTATCAGGTATATCTAAAATATCATCCCACTCTAAAAGAGGTTAAATTCAAAGATTTCTAGGATTTCTAGGTGGCACTGTCCGTTGAATTTTGAGAGGAATTTCTTACTTGGTTTGCTTCTAGATCTATAACAAGGTCGTATTATCGTAATTCGGTTGGTGTAATGTTGGTTTACGACGTTTCGAATCGGAGCAGCTTCGAAAATATCAGCATGTGGTATAATGAAGCCCAGAAGAGCGTGGGTGGTCCAAGTCCAGGAAACTGTGTTTTCATGCTCGTTGGCCATAAATCCGATGATCAGTGTGAGAGACAGGTATATTTCATGTGGTACTCAGCTCCGAGCGCTCATGGCTCACCAAGCCATCCATCCCTCCGGGGTGGGTAAATTGGTACCAGACAGGTCTCAGACTTGTCTGGGAGGATAAGCAGCACTGACTCGGTTCAGCGGAAGGCCACCGCGAGTCATTGTAAAGGCCAGATATGCATTCACTCACCTCAAACGAAGTTAGAAATTGAAGTCGAATGCATGGCGCATCCCTCAGGGATTGATCAACGCCGAGAGCTTTATACTTTTATTTTTTTACTCAGCTCCTTGTTGTCTTTACATCTGAAATCGACACTCGAACCGTTTAGTTTAATTTCAGGTAGACTATGAAGAAGGAGAGTACTTTCGCGAAATATCATAAAATGAAGTTTATTGAGACCTCAGCCGTCACAGGAAAAAACATATTTGATGCGTTTTTGATGATGGCACAAGAGGTTTGTTGGCGTGACGACACGGAGTTGTTGACCGATCAATACTGATTGTAAGAACCAACTTCACTTTATCTTTTTTTTTTGAGTTTTAGGTGAATAAACGCGTAGAAGAGGGATTATTACGACCTGCTGACGGATGGGAAGGCATAAAGAGCGGATTGATGAGAACTCAATCGATAAGTTTATCGGAAATAAACCCAACCTACCCAGACCAATCATGCTCATGCTAAGGGCTTGAGCTCATTATCTCATGGTTTTCTACGTTAACACATTCGCGATGATGCTAATTTGATCTAAATTCGTTATTAGTGAAGTGGAGAACCCAAGGGCTTGGCAGGTTTACTAAAGGCTTTGCCACATTGGTGTTTAGTTACGTAACTTTTGTGGAATTCCCTTCTGGTTGAACCTAAGCGGAATTCAAAATCCTAAGACACGAAAAGAACCGAAGCTCTCTAAAAAGCAATTCGCGTAAATCAACAACGATTTATAGGGGCTATACATGGTTGATGAGATATAAGCCGATGGGTTTTTAGCCACCCTAAAATGTAGGATTCGACATAAAAAAGATCTGCAGGCTCATAAAAGTCGTATTCTTGTAGTAAAGCAAGCTTTTCCATCTTAGTTGATAAAGTTAGCCACGAGTTCCTCGGGATAGCGATGCTGTCTTACTTATGACCCACATATGACTCATACCGTCGCGAATGTGTTAATGAATTGCTCTTCGACTTGCTAGTAGTAATTGAGCAGCTCTATGGTGTGCCAATCTTTTATTAGTTCATCTCCAAGACTCACCTATTTTGACTACTTAATTAGAATAGCTCCCAAAAATTAATCTGTCTTTTCGCTTGATCCGCAAAGGACAGAATATTTAGAGGATTAGATGATCTGCATTGTCTTCCAAATTACTTATTTTTGACCATTAATCAAATAATGTTCCTCAGGAATTGACCTTTAGACAGCTGTTTTCACAGCATTATTAGATAGAAACACCAAATTCGACCAATTTTTTTTTCTTTGATCGCTAGAGTTTGTTGCCTTCTGTGATTTAGATCTTTACGTTGCTGAGTGTCTTGATCGACTTGAGTGTATCCTCATTCATTTATTCATTTAAGCTTGAAGTTGTACATAATGTACTTATCTTGTTATTATCGGGTGCCCTTCTCCTCTAACGTACGCACTTAGATGAACGTTACTTTTACTTTTGTATAGCAATTCATGTTGCAATTTACATGTAGTAGTCTCGGTCTGGATTAGCGCCGACTTAATGTACTTATGATCGTTCTACTAGATAGATACTTATGAATCTCTAACGTCTTATCCCCGCCACCACTTAGCATTGTTATGTTGCATTTGTATAGAGAAAATGATAGTTTATTGCTCATTAAAATCTGTCAAAGTGAAGTTGATATTAAGTCGTAGAACTATACGACCAGTTAAACCGAAAGGAAAAATATCAAGTCATGTCAAGAATATCGAGTAAGGGCGCCCGCGGTAAGGGTGAGACACGGGTTCAACTTCCGCCTCGTGTTAGATTTTTGCGTACCACTCGATATCCTTACGATGCATATTTACAATAGCATACGACTGCTAGAGAGTAGTAGGACGAAAAGATTCATATAAGCAGCCACCGTAGTTGTTAGTCACAGATTCATCATTGTAAGCAAAGGGGAAGATAATGCTGAATTGTGTACACGAAATATGTCTATTCAAAAAAGGACTCGACTGGCAATAAGATAATGTCGAAATATTCAGTAAAGAAGTATCAAGTCGAATGAATGATCCATAAAAAAAAAGACAATCCCTGATAGGTCGATTAGTTCATAACATGCATCTTATATCCCAAATCATAACAACCCTATTTTGGCTTGTCGTTACCAGTTTACCTTGCGTCTCTTGTAAATACATCGCTGTCACACCACTTCGAAGATCGTGGGATACCGAAAGTGGGGTTAGGCTAAATGAGATACGCATGAATCTCGTAGAAATATTTGACTCAACTGAATCTGAAGTGGTCTGAAGTGGTCGTTACCGTTTCAAAAACATCCAGATCAAAGGTTTTTCCGTAGAGAACTAGTCACAAAAGTCAAGGAGATAAGAGTTTGCTAGCCAGATTAAAAGACCTTCATAAGTGCGGAAGCAAAACTAATAGTATGAGTCCTTAGAATATCAATTGGGACGCAAAACATTCTACCTCAGACCGAATTGAACTCGCGCTTCACTCATATCGGGGTATGAGCCACCGACACACTGCCGGGGCCTCCGCTTTGCTATCACTCTTTCTTCGATATGAACTATTGTATTTCTTAGTAAAATCAACCTTCAACAGATTTTGGTCTGGTAAATAGAAATATCAAAGAAAGAGTGATGACAGACGATGGCCTCGGTGGTGTGGCGGTAGCACATACCACCGGAATAGGTGAAATGCAGGTTCGACTTCTGCTTGAGGTCGTATGTCTTGCACACCAATCAACGTTCTGATTTATTGTTATAACATCATAATACTGCTAAAGTGCGGTAAAAAAAAACTGAAGAAATCTTGTAGTTGCTAGTAAAGGCTTTGCTCTGGATGTATTTACTTTCCTTTTACTGCGTTTTCATCAAAGAAAAGAAAAACTTACTCGAATTGTTGTGGATTTTCTTCCATATTCTTGTGACATACATCGCATATACGAACCGGTAGCTCATATCCCATACGAGGAAATACTGTCCAGTTAGAGCAACAGCTTCCACAGACCGCTTTCCCACATGTTCGACAGTGATGTTGTCGTTGTCCAACAACCTGAAATTCCAGAGAAAAAAGTGTCGTGTTCAATCAAAAATCACAACTATCCAAAGAACACTTGCCCTTCGTTGCCACATAGCGGCCAGATTCCAGAAGAACGGAGTACAGCATACCTCACAATTATCAGCGCTTTTCCATCCTGGTGTTTCTAACCTTGAACATACATAATTGTATAGAAGTACGACACACATATAGGCTTGAATACGCCCAAAATTCATGATTATACCTGTTAACCGACATATCCCAACAGACAAGTTTTCCACTATCATCGGCGGAGAAAAGCCGAGCAGCACCAGGAGCAACTACCAAACTTGTAATTTTTGAAGAATGACCGCTTGAAATAACAAATCAACAGTAAGAATACTTTTGTTTAACGCTTTTAGCGCTGGTATGATGTTATAGATATCCCAATCATATTGAGCTGTGTGCAAAACTTTAGCGTCACTTCGGATTCGAACGCGCATTTCACCCTTTTCGGAGGCGGGTTTGAGTTTCGCCTGATGTCAAAATTTGAACACAGCTTAACATCATTGCTTATATGCTATAGTTGTGATGGTCAACTAGAGATTGTTCAGTTCATGGTGGCTTACATATCGGCGAAAATGAACGATTAGCACATTTCGCGATCGTATGGACAGTAGGTCGTGAAATTAACATGATGAAACGACCTAGCTCCGGAGTTGAGCACGAGGAAACGAGCGGCTTGGGGAACGTTTAAGAGCATCAAAGACGTAGTGAAGAGGACAAAGCGACTCCGTGTCCACCTTTTCGACTCGACAATTATCCCTACCCTAATGCAGCAGAAACCTGGTCGCTAAGTAAGCAGGATGAAAGATAACTTGGCGTTATTGAATGCGCAGTCGAAAGGTCGATGCTAGAAGTATCCCGTATCTCGCAAAGGCGAGAAAGGATCCAAAGTTCCGACCTACGGTCAACGTTCGCAAATCAGAGATGCCGTTCTATACGCCAGGTTATCGAGATGAGGTGTACCGGACACGCGATGTGCTTCAAGGACAACCGATGGACGAAAGTCGTTACCGACTGGATTCTTCAGGATATCAAGCACACTACAAGAAGACCACCGATCCGATGGTCCGAATTCTTCACAAAGGGCATAGAAGGAAGATATGATGCTCAGTAAATCCTTAGAGCGAGGAGGACCCACTGGACTACTCTTGCACGCGATAAGGAAAAATCGAAGTGTTGCTGGTACGCAGTCGAGTCACTCGACGATCGACAGGACGAAGGTGATACAGGTGATGGACAATATGTCGCACACAAGGTCGATGGTTCGATCTCGTACTCATCAAGCCATCCATCTCTCCGGGGTATATAAGTTGGTACCAGGCTGGTCTCAGACTTGTCTGAGAGAGTAAGCAGCACTGACTTGAAAGAGCGGGAGGCCATCGTGGGTCATTATAAAGGCCAGGTATGCATTCAATCTCCTCAGAACTTGAAAATTGAAGACGAATGCATGGCGCATCCCTCGGGGAACGCCGAGAACTCTATCTTTCATCCTTCATAGACACTATAGTCACTCGCGATGAAATATTTACCTCCTAGCTTTCGCGGGCCAGAGAGCTCGTCTTGTATTGTCAAAATGAAGAGTTCCGCTTGCTTCGAAAATCTCCTTCAGTTGACAAATACGATCAGCACGCATCTCCTGACCGTCTAAATTTTGATGGCATTGTCAGCCGCTTGTTCACTTGCCGGACGAATATATTCCTCATAGCCATCAGAGGCCAAAGAGCGGGTTTCGTGCTAGCCAAATCGAAGAGCACTTTAGTGTACACACCTTTCACGCCACGTATGCAAAAATTTCGGCCTAAAGAACCCTCTATATTCGACCCAAAAAAAACCATTCTAAGCCCTGAAGTCCCTTTTAGAAGCTTTTCACACGCAGTAAGAGAATGACGATCTCAAGAAATTAGTTCTCTTCCTCTTTGGCGATTACTGCTACTAAGTAAGTACTGATCTCAGTGGGCATTTGGATTTCGCGCTAACGAGACGATTCGAATTTAGTTAGTCAGGAGGAATGGACAGTGGTCCAAATGTGTTAAAAGGGGAGAGAAGGCTTAATTTTGAAGGGCTTGAAATTGACCGAAAAACCAGCCTCTGTGGGATAACCCTGAAGAGAATATGTGAGTTCGATATAGCAGATAGTCAATGACTGACTTGAGTTCATAAGCTTCTCCTCGTTTTCCACCGATATCCCACATTATGACTAAATTATCATGACTTCCTGAATACAGAATTTCTTTCACTCGATTCCATGCTAAAGCAGAAATCGGTCCTAAAATAGAGCCCATTTAGTATTCAGCCACAAATCAACTGATGGAGAGAAAACTTAAGAAATACAAAATAAATTCTCACCTGTATGAGCGCTAAGTTTGCTGACCATTTGAGCTGAATCTCCAGTTAACCTCAACACATCCACATTTCCACCATGATCACCAATAAAAATGAACGGAAGATCAATAGCCATAGCCGTACAACTGTTATCACAATGAAAAGCACCTTGGAAGAATTGAAATCAGTACGAAACGTCAGTATCCAATGGAATGCGATAAGATCTATTAACTCTCCTCGTCTCTGATCCAACAAAAATCGAAGAAACTAAAAGGTAAGGAGCTACAATCAAAAAGAAAAACAAGAAACAGAACCTCGCCTGATGCCCGTCTCCGAACAATGCCATGCGACGGACTTGTCCTTTGAACAACTAAAGACTAGTTCAGCATTTAGAGCCACATCAAGGCCAGAGATAGGGCCAGCATGTATGGTCCACCTAAAAATAAAGAGGTCTTCAAGGACAAAAATTTTGAATAGAGTTGTAAAGAGACGGTATCAGGATATTCAACGTATCCCAAAAAGAAGAGACAATGGTCTCCGTAGAGAGCAAACGACGAAACAAGGGAATTCCTAAGCAAACCGTAGATATCACCCCATCAAGTACAGTCACCGAAAAAACATGATAGATACGACGATCTCTAGTCAAAAATGCTGAGTTTGCAAAATATTTAACCTCTTGCGGGAGTTGAACCCGTTTTCCATCCATACCAGGTGCGCGTGCTGCCACTACACCACCGAGGCCACCGCTTTGCTACCACTCTTTCTTCTACCCATCAAGGCTGGTTGCTGACGACTTCAATAGCGCATATCGAAGAAAGAGTGATCGTAAGACGGTGGCCTCTGTGGTGAAGTGGTAGCACGGCTGCCGGTATGAGTTAAACACGGGTTAGACTTCCGCCTGAGGTCGAACGTTTTGCATACCACTCAACATTCTTAAATCATAGTTATAACATCATACCACTGCCAGAAGTTGAGAAATAAAGACTTTACAAAAATGAGATTATTTTGAGAAGTACCTCCGGACTTCAGGTTCACTCATCGAGTTATAATCGTCAGCAACAAAATACTCGTATACATTACCATTTAAAAGACCAACGAATAACCTGAAAGGTAGAAAAATGCTTATAAAAGGTGATCTACTAATCCAATAATATCTAAATATCTAAAATATCTAAAAAATATCTAAAATATCTAAAAAGTCCAATAAATCCAATAAATCGTGAATGTATTGTCTAAGATACCGTGATGTTTCCTCGCTATAATGAAGGCAAGTCGGCACAACGGGCATGATCTTGTGGATAGAAGGCCAAAATTGTTCGGTATCTCTCTTTAGATAGAGTCGAACGGAACGATCATCGCTTGCCGTCCAAACACCGTCCTCTTTCGATAGAAGAATCACATCGTTTATACGAGCTACGTGGCCCTCAATTTTATGGAGCAGGGCTGAAAAAAAAACAAATGATTTGTATAGAAGACATGCAGTTTTGCTTGCCGAACAGATGCGAAGGTTGTTAGAATGCCCAAGTTTTCGGCGGTATGACTCCTTTAGAGTCTCGAAAGGTCAAAGTGATCACAGTCTACTCAGTCAAACTTTTCTTGTAACCCCAGCAGAACGAGCCTAAATACATGAATATTCGCAAATTCTGGAAGGAACAACTTCACATCTAGAAAACACTCGACTTTCTTGCTTTCTGTGCCGAGGTGGATAGACAACCGTCCGGCCCCGGAATTTGGCGCTACGCTTATGTCTCAGCGTTATTTCCCTATATCTAGATCAACACAGATCTCACAGAACAAAAAGAACAACAGCAATGGCCGAGAGGTTAGCGGTAGGCGCGCCGAGTGGAGACGAATGAAGCACGGTTCAACTCCGGCCAGAGCTTAGGGTTTTGCACCTCATTCAACGTTTTTAGACATATATGGTTATAGAATCAAAATCCTGCTAAAATGGGTGGTAAATAAAGAAATTTTGTCGACTGAATAGCCAACAGAATAATGATGGCTTACTTGGTCGAGCGTCTTCTCCAATACTGTTAGTGGCCGTCGTCGAACACGGTCGAGAGTTTATTACAGCAGACATCCACCTGGAAAAGCTATGGATGATTTTTTAAACGGAAAAAGGTATTACAGAGATATGAACGGAACCTTAGAGAGAGTAGAGACGACGCCAAAAAGTCAGAGAATCAATTTCAGTGCTGAAGGGGGGTTGTTGACAGGGGTGACTAAGAAGATAAGAGCATTATTTTGCCAGAGTGTTCGTTCCCCTTCAAAGAACTCTGACTCATCGTCACCCCTGATATTTTTACTCTAAGCCTCACAATCCCTGAACTTCTTAAATATCCATGGAAGTGAAGAATTTCTCCAAATAAAGATCTGAACGCTATACGAGATTTCTGCCATTTTAAACGACATTATTAGGTTTTCTCATAAGTTCTGGCACTAGAGCAACAAACATCGAATTTATTGATAATTACTAAAAATACTGATTTGCACTGTTAAATCAGAAGAATCAATTTCCATTATATAATTACATAGAGCGCGTGTAGCGTAGTGGTTAGAGGTGCTCAACGAGGCACATAATCCGATCAATTAGTGGACGATGGTTCGATCTCGCGCTCGGGGGCTCACCTAGCCTTCCAGTGTCTCCAGGGTCGGTGAACTGGTACCAGACTTATCTGAAAGGAAACATCAGCACTGACTTGATACATCGCTAGGCCACTATGAGTCATTGTAAAGGCCGAATATGAATTCAGTCACCACTAGCGATGCTACGAATAGAGACGAATGCATAGCGCATTTCTCAGGGGAGAATAATGCCGAGAGTTTATCCTTTACATTACATATACCTTATGATTCTATCAACCCACAAGTCGATCGTTTCTTGTCTCTTCCGTATTTTTATACTATTAGGTCTTCTCATAAGTTTTGGCATTGGTGCGAATAAACACCAAATATATTAACTAGAAGTGATTAAAATTGCTGAACAACACTATCCAAAGTGTGCGCCATGCGCCTGAACACATTTCTGTCATCTCTCAGGCAACAAATCAAAACCGCGCTTATAGAACTCGTCATCCTTGGATTCCAGGAAAGCTGTCAATCCTCGAGCAGATGTTCGGTGTCTCGGGACTTCTTCTTGCTCAGAAAGAGCTCCGGGACCAGAAGAGGTGATAGTGAGACGGCGACAAGTCAGGACTGTATGGCGGACGACAGAAGCGACAAAACCGTGAGCCAAATCTAGCTGATTATTTAGTGATTTAGAATTATTCAAATACTTTCCTTCCTTTTCCTTTTTTCCTTTCTTTCCTTCTTTTCTGCTTTGGTTACGGAAGTGTTTGACTAAGTTGGATGTAGGTCATAGTATACCTTCATTTCGAGAGTTTCGTTCAGACCACGCTTAAATTTCAATAGATCCTATGATTTTAATTGAGCCAACATGTCATGTGGTCTGGTAAGGGCTCTTGTTCAGCCCGATACACGTGTTTCGTCCTTACAGACTCGTCAGTCGGGCAGAACCTGTCGTCTTTCGATCTTATTATTATTAGTCATTTCTCTCGGGAGCCCTACTTTCCCTACAGAGAGTTATCGAAGACGAACGCTTTACACTCTATGACAACCCTCTGTGTTAGGTGAAAATTTCACTTGACATAGAGTGTAAAGTGTTCGTCTCTGATAACTCTCTGGGAAAGTAGGGCTCCCGAGAGAAATGACTAATAACAAAAGATCGAAAGACGACGGGTTCTCCCCGACTGACGAGTCTATAAGGACAAAACACGTGTATCAGGCTGTACAAGAGCCCTTACCAGACCACATGACATGTTGGCTCAAATAAAATGAAAGTATCGATTGTTGTAGGTCAGTCAGACTATTTCAGGTCAGACTCTAAAGAAGGCAAGACTGCCGAAACGACAGCCACGGATACGATCTCTATTGTACTACTTTGTACAAAATAAACTTGAATTAAAAATCTCGTGTGTGCTGAAGCAAAGAAAATCACGGCATCTAACAACTCCCAGCCCACCTCGGTCAACTTCCTCTTTATCAATTTGGCGACATGCACCATGACGTTGTCCTAAAGCAGGATGACTACGAGTTGGGATGCGATGCACAGACCGCCTTTCGAGAACATCAACCTGGGCAAAGGCTCAAGGATTTGTGTCCGGAGAGACGATCAACGCCAAGTGGCGCCACTGGTGAGCACCTGGACCGCTGCAATGGGACTCTGTCACGTCGATGTCAGTGCAATCTCATACCTGCATCAAGACAACAACGCAAGGCTGCATGTAGCCAAATTGACAACGAGGAAGTTGACCGAACTGGGCAGGGAGTTGCTGGATCATCCTGCCGTACAGTCCAGACTTGTCGCCGTCTCACTACCACCTCTTCCGATCGCTGGAGGGAGCACTTCCCAAGCCGGAAGAAGTTCCAAGACGTCAATCATTTGCGTCGAGGATTGACACAACTCTCTTCCAATCCAAGGATGACGAGTGATGAGCGCGGTATAGATTTGTTGCCTGATAGATGGCAGAAATGTGTCAGGCTGATGACAGACACTTTGAACGTTTAGCAAATTCGGTGTTTGTTGCTCTAGTGCCAAAACTCATGAGAAGACCTGTCACCTGAGTCACCTGTCGCATCCTGTTGATCGTCGAGTGACTCGAGCGGGTACCAGCAATACCATCTACGCGTGCAAGAGTACCATGGGTCCTCCTCGCTCTGGGGATTCGCTGCGCATCATATCCTTCTTCTAGAGCTCTCGTGAACAACTCGGACCAACGGCGCGGTGGTCTTCCTGTAGAGCGCTTGACGTCCCGAGGAGTCCAGTCGGTAACGGCTCTCGTCCATCGATCGTCGTTGAAGCGCATCACGTGTCCGGCCCACCTTATATTCGATATCCTGGCGTGCAGAACCGTGTACACGCCAGGTTATGAGAAGACCTAATATCATAGAAATACGAAAGAGACAAGGAACGATCGATCCGTGGATTGATGGAAATATAAAATAGATGTAGTAGAAAGGATAAACTCTCGACGTTGATCAATCCGCGAGGGATGCGCCATGCATGGTCTCCATTCGTAGCAACGCTGAAGGTGAATGAATGCATATCTGGCCTTTACAATGACTCGCGGTGGGCCTCCCGCTGAACCGAGTCAGTGCTGCTTATCCTCCAAGACAAGTCTGTGACCTGTTGGTACCAATTTGCCGACACCGGAGGGATGGATGGCTTGCTGAGCCATGAGCGCAAGGTCGAACCATCGATCGTTGTCGGCGACGCAGAGCAGCTCTAACCACTGCGCCACGTGCGCTCACCCGCTTTATTAGTAATATAATATGAACATCGATTCCTTCTAAATGATAAGAGGCACTCTAATGAGCTTGAGAATGTCAGAGGAGGACAGGGATGTGATCGATCGATCGATGGATGGATGTATGGATGGAAGGAAGTTTCCGGGAGAGGAAATGACGTGCTCGTATCGATTATCACCCATATCGGGCTTCTGTTGCCCTATCTCTAGTCTCAAATAAGCCACAGATACGGAAGAAAATTCGATCTCTCAGTGGTCGAAATTTTGCTGAAATTTTCGACAAAAAAAAAGGATCGAAAAAGGGAGATTTTATGCCTATCAATAATGGAGCAAAAAAAAACGACGGGGAATTTTTGTGTGAGAACAGCCACATCAAAAAGAAAAAATCGCTGGAATTTTGTGGAAGAAGAACGGAAAAACGGTAAGGAAAAGAAGGAGAAGAAAAAGGAAGAGGAAAAAGGAAAAAAGGAAAATGAAAAGAAAGACGAAGAAAAAGGGAAAAGGCCGCAACTTCTGCCGGACGCGGCCTTGATTTAAAAAAGTGAAAATCTATGGCGCTTATGATTTCCCAGGTCGAAAAATTTGTGAAAAAAGTCAAATTCGCGTCAAATTTTCGAGAAAAAAAAGGCAAATGAGAAGAGAACGAAGGACTTATAAATTCGTTAGAACTATATTCGCTAGCAGTGAGAGAGTTTCTGGAATTTTCGGATAACGAGCGGCATGAGCCCATGTCACAAAGGCTTTTTGGACTACCGCCTCTTGGAGAGAACGCGATTATATCCTGCGAGGTGAAAAAATAAAGGAAAAAAAGAAGAAAAAACAAAGTCGGAGGGAAAAAGTGATCGATCTACTCCAAGTATGACTTCATCAAAATGGACTCAGAAAATAGGATCGAGAGATCAAGTACGCCTGGCGACCTGCCAGCCGGTAGATCACAAGTAGATCACGACATCGAGGCTCAAATCCAGAAAATGGAACGCCCTGTATAGAGAAGTTCTCGTCGACGATAGGGGAACAGTGAGTTGGATTTGCACATTGCTCTAAGAGATTTGAGACCTTCAGAAAGCACAGAAATGAAGCCGAAAGGACAACGAAAACAACAGCAAATAAAAAACAAACAAATAGACGAGTAAACAAGTAAACAGGTCAACATACAAGTAAACAAACAAACAGGAACAACAACAACAGAAAGACGACGAGGCTCATTTGAACGGACCAGTCGAGCTTTTCGAGGCAGCAGCGACCAAATATCGAATTGCGATTGGAGCACGTCAGCCGACGACCGAAAGGAGGAGGAATTCAGTGATCTGCGACTTTCCTTGGCTAGACAAATATCCTGCGTTATCTACACGAATTCTCGTCTTTTACTGCATTGGTGGCGGTTCTATGACGTCATAGCTGTATAACCAAGACTGTACAGTGATATACAAAGACTTGCTGAGAGCATCAAGCGGGAGTTGAACCCGCGTCTCACGCTTTCCTGGGCGCGTACTAACCACTGCACTGGAGCTCCGTAGCCCTACTCCGTATTAGTACGCAGAGGAACATAGACGAAGTTTTATTCGAGTGAGAAAATACGTTCTGAACTTAAACAGTAATGGTTGACTCTAAACTAAACAGGAGTGCCGTAGCCGGCCGAGTGGTTGTGATGCTCGTTGCGGCGCGCGTGGAGCCGAGCTCCACCCCTCACCCACTCTCCGGCAGCCAACGAGAGCGCCCACGGAACGCCACAGCCTGGCTATCCTCCTCGAGATTGCAAGGAGACATGCTCAGGCCAGTATTCTACGTCATTCAGAAAGAAGACGAAAACAAAGTGGAGTGCTAGAAGTACCGGGATCCGCACAATAAAAATTGTGATAACGGGTCTTGTAAATGAAAATCAATAAAAAATTGCGACTTTTGGTAGAGTACTTGTTCCTGTAAAACGTTACAGTGTTATCTGCTTCTCGCTTCCTGTATGATGACTCCAGGCAATTCACGTTTTCTCTCAAGCTTCTGAGGACCAGCACTGATAGGCAAGCGGCGCTGCGCCGCTGCTTTCCCACGAGACGCAAGCGCCATTACCTGTTCAAGCATGTGTGGCTGTCTGCCTGCTTTCCCATGAGAACGCGGCGGCGCCGCTACTACAGTGCCTCGGTGAGATTTGACGTCGTGTGGTGAGAAGCAAAATAACTCTCATCCATGGTCCCTAAAGGACTTGAAGGACCCTATACGGTTCAGAGCAGAACTTGTCTTGAAGAATTCGTTCTTTTGCGGTCCTCCTTAAGAACAAAGTCATTTGTATTACTGATCCTTTTTATTTTGAAGGTCGTTCACGCTCTACTCTAGACATAATCTCACTGGATCTCAAGAAGTGGTCAGTTGTATAATAACAGCCTCCAATCGACTGAGTTTTAGACCTCGATTAAAATCCATTATAATCTGATAAAATAATCTAAGCTAACCAGAGCTGTGCGCGTATTCTCGCACACCTCATCATTACCACATGCCTTTCGGTCCACCCCTACAATTAATGGTAGAGGTGCCAAAGATGTATCAGGGTGGACCAAGTGAAAAGATTCGCTAGATGCTACGGTCTAGACCGAATTTCGGTCGATGGCTCACGACTGGTAACAACGCATATAGCAGTATAATCCAATCGACCACGTTTTGGACCTGGCTTAAAATTCAATATAGTATGATAGAATGTTTGAAGCGGAAGGCATGTGGTATTGATGAGGCTTGCGAGAGTACGCCGAAAAATCCGTATATCACTAGAGATACCGTAGCAGACCTCTGAAAGGCTTGAAACATTCTATCAAATCAGTCAAAGTATAAAGTTCATACCAGTGAGTACGATTTCCCATGAGAACCAGGTGTTAGCTCATCTGCTGCTGCAAAATCAAATGCACCAGAGCTTCTCAGACGAATAAGTCAGCCTAAGAATTATTGTTAGCTGATCGGTGGCTTTGAGAGGTTCAAAGGCTACTTTACTTTTTCTCTTGAATTCATTTAAGCGCTCCTCATCTTCAGTAAAATGCTTCGTTATATGTGCGACATGGTTTCCGACTGATTATCCCTTTGCAAGCTATGATGGTCATTTCGATCCTCAATTTTTCAGAGGTCTTTTTTCACTGAACAAGGTTTTTTAACTAGAACTCAAATAATTATGCGAAAGCGCAAATCTCTGGGGATTTCGACACTTTGGACTGATTTTGAAAAAGCCTTCAGACTACGATGTAGCAGCAATAATAAAATTATGTTTCACACTCTGTTCACCTTGTTTGCTCAGCCAGACTTTGTGGATCGCTTTTTATTGGAATACACTGAGCTCATTCGATAGCCCAAATCTCGGTAAATTAGATGCCTAAATTGGTTCTTAAAAAGGCTTCCATAGGTCATTTTGAGAGCAAAACTAAAATTACGTTTTACATTTAGAGTTTTCTTTGCAATTAGTAGATATATATGCACAAAAAGTATATAGTTTTGTAAAGAAAATCATGTTCTACTAGAATGGCACGAAGAACCTAGAGTATTTTTTGAAACAAAGAAAAAATTTTTGTTGAAGAACAAAAATCGCGCGCCACTGGCGATATCGATTATGCTGCCGTCTGCAAAGGATTAACCGTCAGCTTAACTGAATATGCTGATAACTCGACTATCCAAGCTAGCCTGGCTCTTTGAACCATTTTGGACCTGATAATGATTTTTACCATTTTGGACCGTCTAAAGAGAGCGTGCTATTGAAGCGTTGTCTCTGTATACCCCTTTCGATTTATATTCTTCGTGAGACTCGAAAAAATGTGGCCTAACAAGCTTCTTAGAACAGTTGTTCAGTTACTGGATTCAAAAACAGAAAAAGAAGGAGAGGAAGAGCAGGAATTCAAGAATGAAAAAAATTCGCTCTAGAGAGCGGGTGATTAGTGCATGGACATTACGCGTCCATACTGGGCCGGAATCGTCGGCCAATGTCTGTTTTTTCCGCCATCAAACAAATCTGACGAAAAAAGGATGGTGTCTTACTGATCTGAAAGAAAACCTCGTTAGCTTTTCTACAGCACTAGTACATAGAAAAGTTTCTGTGATAAGCATACAACTCAAATGGATAGTTTATCGCTAATGTCAATCATAATGGTCGACGTAAACGAACGAACGCTGTCTGCTCGATATGAGGTAATACCAGTGGTCTGATCCGAGGATAGCCTGTCATTTCGGTTGGAAGAAGAAACAAGTTGGGTACTGTTAAATATTCAGGACATCTATGTCATCACTTTCATACCAGACTTATCGTCAGACTTAGAGAACGTATTTCAAGAGAGTGAAGGATAAAGGTAACGAAAGAAATCGCGCCGACAGAATTTTTCTTTCCGTCCTGTCTAAAAGGAGCACTGCCAGATGAGTATCTCATCTGAGTGGTGCTTTTCGCGAGAGGATCCGTTGTGAACAGCAATGAAGTCCACAACGAGAACAAACGACTGTGGAGCATCGGCTTGGGTCTGAAGGAGGCGAAATACGTGGAAACGTCGGCCGAGTAAATGAGTCTTCTATAACTTCGTGCATTTCGCTTGATTAAGGAAGCTAATGTCATTGATAGAAGTAGTCACAGTTGAATGGAAGCCAGTTTTCAAATCTCCAAATTTTCTTTTGCCCTTGTTCCACTGGTTGATCGGGCTATATGCCATTGTCTAATTGAGAATGAAAACTTATTGACGATTTTTTGAATCGAAATTGCGAGTATCAAAAGTGCAATGGGAGGTCGAATAGTTTCAAGGAATTTGATTGAACATGTGATTAGAGGGACAAGGAAGTAAGTTAAGAATCGAGCGATGGTAGTCTAAATCTCAGTATAGTGAGAGTACGAGACGCTTCAATATTCCTCCCAGTCTAAAAGCCTACTTGTAGGATTTATCAGATCTGTGAATTAGTCAGGCCAGTGATAGCTACTTGAGACCTGTATAGGCACTGAAGATCACACGTTGAGCGGCCTGATGTGTCATCGTTATGCAACGTGTGAGAGGAATTCGTTCTTAAACAAATTCAATTAGGCACGCACGTTGGCAATGTGATTGGTCTTTGTGGTCCGACTAGGTTACACGGGGTGGTTCACGATGTTCCATAATGACTTCGTCACGTGATAAAGGCTATTCGAACAAATGCAGCTTCTCTCAACGGGACCGCATGACATTGTTGTCAGTCCATACGATGTGGACAAATTGAACGAGTTTGAGCTCAGTACCACCGCACTTGGCCAGAGATTAGGCGTATCTTTGAGCTGCTTCTACGCCTAGTCAGATGCTATGCATTCATTATTTTAAGTTTATTTCACCCACAATAACTCAAAAATTTGTTCCCCATTTTTCCAGAGGATAGGTCTTGAAGTTCTTGGATATTTTCGGTATCACCTCACTGATAAAATTACCTAGAGAGAGAGCTTTCATGAACGATCAAATTCAGCTTTTTGTGCCATTTATCGAGTGGACCTTGTGTGTTATAGGCGAATTGAAATGTTGACGAGGTGCTGTTCTTATCGCTGAGGTCGTATACCTTTTCCTTTTGGTTACATCCCATCTTACCTTCAGATTGATCTCCAAAATTTTGTTTAACAGAGAGAAAAAATGCACTACTTTCGACAATTTACACTTTCTTTTCATCATCAAACTTTTTATATTTGGGGAAAATCACCATCATTTCATTGTGGTGCTATGTGATTGAAAATTGGCTCTTCGATATACATTCAAGGGAAATCTCGTGCCTATTTATTTATCACAAGTCTCTTTACTTACGATGACTTCACAGCGCTCTTGGCGGCCATCTGTGATGTCGTACTAGTATGTACCAACCATTTGTGTAGGCGTTTATCTGCTCGAGCTTGTCATTGCATAGAGGGATAAGCGCAAATGAGACATTCGGCTATATAACATGGGAGAACTCCTATTAGATACCAAGTATATCTAAGTTGTAACTTTTACTATTTTTCTCTCGAGACTAGTATGCATATAATTGATCCCTTCTTATTTGAATAGGGCAAAGAACATTGAACATGAGTAACCACTGACTGCTGTCAAAGCTGTTCCACGCAGTGAACAAGTATATCAATACAGCTTTCCTATCCTCCATTCACGAAAATGTCAGCTTCTCAAATCGATCAGCTAAATGTTCATCTTGCTCATCCACAATTTCTTATTCACTTATACTCTCCATTGAAGTTCAGAAAACTTTTCTACTGAGTTATCCAACTAATTTGTAATGGTTTTAGCTTAGTTCTTTGTTCGACAGTTTTCTAACCCGTTTTTGGGTATATCTGGAACATCATGCCACCGCTAAAAAGCGCTTGAATACGAGAAAAGAATGCTTGTCGATCAAACATTTCCAATGTGTGTGTACGCTAAGTGGGATTAATGCCAATATGGCTTGCAAAGTCAAACCGTTGACGGTTGGTTGCTGACAGATTGATGCGTTTTAGCATGAAAAGAGTGGTGGCAAAAACAAGCATTAGTAGTGCGACTGGCATGAGCACGCGCCCCCGGAAGGGTGGAATGCGAGTTCAAGTCCCGCCCGACGTCGAGATTTTGCATATCACTCAATATCATTGAACATTTGATCATATTACCTCTTAAACAGCTATTAAATGAGAAAGGATCTCGTTCTCATGGGGCGTGTGGCTTGACGAGGCGAGCGAGATCGCCGAGATGTAAGCCAGTGACCTAACAAACCTCGAAAATGGCTAAAATCAGTCTCTCAATATATCGAGGTTTGGCTTAGTTTCGAGACTACCGGTTCAGGCGTACTTACCGCAGAACAAACTCATAAGCCAAGTCGGCAAAGTCGATCCAGTTCTAACACCTTTTTGCTTTCTCTTCCTTTTTGAACTTTTACAAGAATCAGTCGGAAATCATTTCATTTGACCGCCTACTGCGGTGTTATGATGTAGAGTGATGCGCAAAAACGTTTGCATCAGCCGGCATTCGAACCCAGATCTTAGTCTTTCCGCGAACATGTGTAAACCGTTGCACCACCGACGCTCGCTTTGCAGAAAGAAAGAGTAAAATCTGGGTTCGAATCCCGGCTGACTCAAACTTACTTCCACAAGAATCAGATGAATATTTTGAATAAACTGGGAAATGAGCTTTATAATCCACCTATGTTATGTGGTTGTCGACATTTCTCTTTATGCTGAGTACTGCTCCGACTTGGTACTTATCAAATTCTGGCCTCGTTAAACTTAAGAAATCAGCGCTTCTCTGTTCACTACTCTTCTATCAATAAAGGTTTATATGTTTTACAATGTTTCATTTGAAATGAAAGTAAGGATGTGAAAGATTTCTGAGGTTGACCAAACAACTGAGAGGTTAGTTTTGGAATATTCACAGAAAAACCAATCCAGATGGCTCTTACTCAAAAAGTTCTCATTTGTCGTCGCGCGTACACTTGTCCCGTAGAGCATATGTGAAGGTGACAAGTGTTACTGAAATTAACATCCAATCGACTCCATAATTTCACCTGTTACACCAAGACACGTCTCGCCATCACTGCTATAAACTAGAGTTGACTAGTGAAGCGTGTGGCTCTGATGAAGCGGCCGATACTGCCAAAACGCACATAAGCCATTGATGTAACAATTTCGAAAAGGCTTCAAACGTTTTCATAGACTTTAATGAATGTTATCGAAATAATAAGACAGATATGCCATTATTTACGAAAAAACCAGATTCCTTTCTTCAGAGTCATGTCGCATTAGTGTGAACTGGGCATACACTGATTTTGTGCCATGAATGTCTTCACTGGAAAGTGGAAAAGTACATAGAATCTAATGAAGGCTAACGTGCTTGCAAGAACGATGCAATCGTTTTGTTAGGTTTGTCGAACGACTCACAAAGTAAAATCGAAGCTCTTCTACATCCTCCGTCTTTCTTCTGCATCTACGATTATAATCAAGAAATGAGTCACATCATCTGTTGACTACAGGGTAAGAAGAATTGCACAATTTCTCAAGGAAAAATCGGTTTCATTATTTTTTGTTCTCGCTTTCTTATTCTCGTATGGTCTAATGCATATATCACACTCGGTCGTCAAGTAAAATAGTTGCTCAAATGATTGCCGTTCTGGATTGATCCTAACCAAAATGACATCTACTGACTATTGCTCTGAAGCTACCGGTATCTGCCTAGGATCGATGTTAAAGATCACCTTTCAATCGGTTATCTCGGTTTTTCACGATGCTCGAAGCTCAAGCAATGTTTAAGTTCTCAATGAGGAAAGACGACAACAAGCCGCTGCCAACCAACTCACACCAACCAGTTGACCACCTGGAGGTTATTCTGGATAATGGTTGCAAGTTGACGAAGTGATCGGTAGAAGTGGAGTGTAGCTTTTCAAATATTCCTCAGTGATTCAATCCTTTTGCTGGATTTTCCATCGTTGTTCGTCTGTGATCGATGCCTTTGCGAGATAAGATTTGTTTTGCTCAGTAATGGTGTGAATTAGAGAAAGGAGTGCATTGTAGGAGGAGCTTTTACCCTATGCAAATGAGGCTGGGAATTGTTTACGCGGTTCCACGCTGTTTACAAGGTCAGGGTGCTGATGACCTCCATAGAGCGCTCACCCTCAGGACATCCCGACCATGACTAGTAGTCTACTCGAATAAATCTACTCTATGAGGTTTTTGATTTTTAATTTATTTGGATCTTTCGATACAAATCTATTCGTAAATCGTGCTCTATGCTTAAGGAAATGGAATAATGACCGGAGGGGAATTGAAATTAAGTTTTATTTCTTTCCTTCTTGTTTCTCCTTTCACAAATCTATCACATGCAAATGTTCTCAATCCGTCGACTCATCCTGAAGCTACGTAAGTTGTGTGCATGTGATAAACAAGGTGTATAAATAATCCGAAAGTGTCTACACTCTCCCAGTTATGCTATCTTCGCGCTATCTCTGCCGAGCTTGACTGTTTCATAAATCCTCTTATTTGATTAATTATGATAATACACATGTGAATTGGTGTTGCGTTATACGAGTTCCGTCTTCTATTTTCAAAGACCCAAAACGAAGTCCTGAAACCAAAAGTCTGTAAACAAGTGATTAGAAGGTGAGATGGGGAAAAGGTACAGAGTCGGATCAGCGAAAGTACTTAAGTCTAATCCAGGCGGCTCGAATATATCCTTATGCAGCTCCTACTAGGACGTGTGGAGGGATAGGGCCTGATACCTACCGCTTGCGTCACCTATGGTACAAAAGTGAAAGAATTCCTCTTGGACAACTCATGATTTTGCTGTCATTATTGCGACTATAGCCAATACAACATCGCAACCATACAACAGAGAATTGGAGCATTCCTAGTTATTACTTGAGCTATTCGAACATCCATGAGATTCAGCGATCAGTCTGGTGTTTTTTGTTCTCAAGTACTACCGTATCCTAAATTCTCAAGTTTTTTTGAGTTTCATACAACTATGTGAAATCCTGCTGGTGTTGCTGAGTCATACATTGTAATAGAAACGTACATTTTGTCAATTTAGACGACTCATTTGTGAAAACGCTACTTTTCATTAGGATGTATAGTCAGTATTCCATATAGTCTAAAGAGACCTTAATATTGAAATGTTTTCTTTTGCGAGCTTGCTTAAAACAATATGTAATCTGATGACATATTTTGAGCCTTTCATGAGCACTGTTATGGCATTATAAAGTGTTAGACACGCGTTTGGGCCTTTCAGCCTCATCAACAGGCATGGTGCCTTTCGTTTGAGCCAATCACTTGGAGGGGCTTTCCCCCTGTATATAAGAGGATCGACGACGAAGATATCACACTGTACGCGTAAGATGAGAAGATCACTTCACGCCGAAGCTGCAACGAAAAGAATCGTGCTGTTAATGAGGTTGTACGGCCGAAATGCGTGTCTAGCACTTTATAGGGGCCATAACACACCTCATGAGAAGCTTGAAAGATGTTACAAGATTATATATTGTTTTAAGTGAAATCGCAAAAAAAATCTTAATATGAAGATTTCATTAGAATATTTGAAAACTGTCAAGGATAAAAAGTAGATTTTCAAACATATAGGGCAGAATTCACCATTCAATGTAGTTGAAAAACCTTTCCACCTGAATAGCGCAGGCTATTGAATGGAGTTTTTGTGTTCGTTTCGCTTTCTTTCGATAGTGGCGCAACTTTCGCAGAAACGATCTTTGCTTCTCTCCTTTGTACTCTGGAATCGCCCCGGAACCACCCCTTCACGGTTCTCGCGCGAAAACTATTCCCATGGGCAGTAAATCAGATGCAAAATTTCTACAGAGTATTCAACAAGTCTGTTTTACATAATCAAAAATTCCCGCTAATATAGAAAAATCTCCACGTGACTTTCCATTTCGGAGGAAAATTTCATACAACCCGACAACAATGTAAAAGCTACTAGTGATTTATTTGTGCGTTTTATATATAAATCATGTTCGCTTCAAAAAGAGTCTTGAAGTAGCATTGAATATTATGTATTTACAAGAACGCTGAACATGTAGTAGAAGTCACGTGAATTGTCTAAGCTTAGACCTAAGCCTTAGCCTCTTTTTTCTCAATTAAGTAGAGATGAACATTTTTTAAGTCATGGGAGTTGGATTCTAAGCTTAGGGGCTTAAATTGCGAATGTTGGATTTTGAGCTCGAAGATCCGACTACTGGGCAGACTTTTCTTCATCGTCAACGAGAATCAATTTAGGTTTAAGGGTCAGTTCCTATCCGCGTTGATTGCACGCATTCCACGTTCATTCGCTGATCTTGTAGAGAATTTCTCACGGTCCCGTTAGAGATTTCATGACTGGGCCACTTGGCTAACGTCAAGCCCTCATGTTCGAACGTTATTCGAACCTGATTGACCCGGATTAATGAAGTCGTAAACATTCACCTCCAAATGTACTCTGGCCATAAGCCACAGGTCCGTCCATTACGCGCTTATTCGATCGAAAGACTGTGCGTCCAGAGACCTTGTTATGGTGGGTGGCAGGTGTGGTGGTGCCGTCTGTCACTGCTCCCGTGCCGTGTTTGTCTACGATGTTTACGGCTGGTCAGGTCAACTCCACACTTTCACATCAGCCTTACCCGATTTATTTTCCGTAACGATGTTTAATCGTCTAACCACAGTGCAATCGTATTGGTCTCATTTCACTTGCTAAGCTGATTTCAGTTCAAAATCGATAAAACTAAATAGTGTCTCAATACTTGTCTTCACAACATGAGTCTACTATAGCGCCGTTGAATTTACATTTGAAGCAAGAACGCCTCTATTACCTTTAGGCGATTAGGCGGAAATGAAGTTCTTGTGCTGTTGTAAAGTAGACGAACGATTCGTTGGTGTAAGCTCACATCGTTCACATCCACTTTTTTTGCCGCAAGCGATTGCATTTCTGTTGAATTGCAGAAAACGCATAGAACCATATGTAGCCACACTTTTCACTTCGCAGACGAGCGACGCGACAAGTAATTCCCATTCTACTTTACTGTACATGTAATAATTAGTGCAGCTGATAGAACGACACCGAGCAATCACTGTTTATTCTCCCTTAGGATATTTCTTTCATGTGCTCACATCATTTTAATGCGCCTTCAGTGACACATGTCGATCTTCACCATTTTGAATGTTCCCACTCAAGGGTTATTCTAGCTTCTTGAAGAGGGATGTGCACTCGCAGTCCATGAGGTCTCTGCACGATTAGTCTCCACCTGGACAACTCACTGCTAGACTCATATAAAGCTCTAAGTATTTTGGAGATGTTTTGTGATTCATGTGACTGAATGTAGGTTTAGTGATTTTCGCTGTTGAAGTAATGGAGGCGTTTAGCGGACCAACTTGTGGACAACATGACCTTTCCACGCTCTGAAGAAGGAGAAAGCGCCGAAACGTCAGCTTATTGAATGAATCGTTTTGTCACAACCTCGTGTTTGCATCACAAAGGGAAACGACGAGTTGTTGAAGAATGTCGAAGTCAACAATAGCCGGTCTTAGGAGTTATTCTAGAACTCTACGAGTCAGTTCTGATATCGGTCGTGTGCCAGTTCGACGCGACGTCCTTTCGCGTTCTTGACGCCAGCTCGGCAGTGTCGGTGTCGATGCGCTTCACGGTTCGGCTAATTGTGATCACTTGACGGCAGTTGCTGTGGCGTTCTTGTGTGCGTGTGAAGTGTCGGGACGCTTCTTTGTCGTCGCATCATCTGCGCGCTCGTCGCTCAAGATACAGTTCAAGGACAGGTCATCGTCTTCAGGCTAGCCATTAAGCAGTCTCGCACTGTCGACGTCACGTACTCTTCCCGCACTTTCCCCTAATCGACTACGTTTGAACTACTGTTTGCTTTTTATCTATAAATCTCAGCAGCTTCCTCCTTAACCCCGCTCTGTCATATCTTGCTAATATTCTTAAATCAACTGCTTAATTTCAATACGCAATGCCTTTATCAGAACCAGCTCATAGCGACAGAATTATGGGAATCGCACAATCCACAAAGTATACATGTGTCAGCTCATTTGATTTTCTCTCGCCGATCCCCCGAGTTCTTATCGACAGCCGTTTTTGCGCTGTTTTATGAGCGAATAGGTAATTGGGAAGAAAATCAACCGATTCTTCCACATATGGCGATCGCCGAGATTTTGAAGCAAAGCATCCTCCGACTACACTTGTTATCATCGTAAAGGCCACACACTGGTCTTTTCGGACTCGAGATGATGAGGATGTAACCGTGCGGGTCACTCGGTCGTGAACTTGATAGCCGGGTGGCGCGTCTACGTCTCGACGTCGTGCGCATTTCAGCCGGCTCTGATTCACTTTCCTTTGTCGGCCACTGATCCCTATGTTTCATCCTTTCTACGCTCTCTATCCGTGAATTTACAGCCGGTCTTGGTTTGCATTTTTCAAAACTCCTTCGCTTCTTTCACTACTGCGCCGCCCCGACCTCCCTGTTAGGGCGCGTGCAGCGCTCGACCCCCTAATAAGTACCATCTGCCAACTTCTCCCAACTTACGATATCTTCTTTTAGAAAGCCTATTTTATGAGAAGTTTCTACTTTACATTTTCTTTTAAATCTGGCTGCTTTTTGAGTTTTCTTTTCTCGATCGCCTACATTCGTATGCTTGTTTGTGCTAAGAAAACACTATGAAGTCAAAATTGTCGCTGGTAGTGGTTTTTCATGATGATCTAACTCCCCTCTCGTTTCTCGCTATCATACTTATTCTTCACCCAAAAGGTTGTCTCCAAAGTTCATAGGATGTCTTGGAAGTGTTTTGAGCAAGTGAATTTATTGTAATGCTGATCGTATCACGAAAAGAAACGGCTCGTTAAATTTCGGCGGCCTGTTGAATTTATACGATCCTTGCGTAAAAGAACAACTTATATTGTTTTTTAACTTCAAAAGTACATATCTCACTTGATTTTGATATCTATTAATCATATTAGCTCTTAGACTCATAGGCTCTTTGACAACAATACTTGGTTTTTGTTAATCACCAAAATATTTTATTACCTGAATTCTATATTTTATGTGAACTTTATGTTTCATCATTCTTATTCATTATTGTTTTTTTCATTTTAAATGTGCTTCATATTATTTCATGTTTTTCCGTTTTTATTTTATTTGTTCATTTGTTTATACTTTTTATTTTTATTTGTACTCTTTTCTTAACAACGTTTTGTTTATTGGAGATGCTCTCAGCCATTTGTCTTGTAGTGTTTAAAAAATCAAAGACTGGTTTGCCAAGATAGATTAGGCAGTGTCAGATATCCCGGAATGACAAAATTATTCCTTCTATCGATGACAGTAGTGGACGTTGGATAATTTGGTATAGTTTGTTGATGATCTCACAGTTCTTTCCTGCGCCAGTAGATTTATAAGATTTAAAAGTTGTAGCAGATACTTCCATTTGTCGAGCAGTAATAAGTCATCATAAGCGCTGCTTCAGGTTGAGTTATGACCAGCAGTTCGGTCGGTGTTTCTTGTTATAAAACCTCTTGTAGAACATCGTTTTTTGTCCCGTAGAGTCAATTTTTAATCTCATTCGACTTAAGATTGTGAATTTATTGTACAAAACGATAATAGAACAAATTTCGCAAAAAAACCCCGCTCATAATTTAAACTCTCTGGAACTGTTTTTTACCTATCAATAGTCTCATAGGCAAACTTTCCAGCCGTTTAGATGGATCAGCTTGAGTAACCTTTTTGAATAATCATCTCCAATACCAGGAGCTTCTTTCCAACATTCTTCACCTTCTCTCAGAGCTCTTAGTCTATTACAAGACATCTCATGCCAACGCCGTTCAATGGTATCCATCGGTTCTTCTAATTCAGTGATGATAGCTGCAGTTTTACATTTATGCCAGTAGTCCCCTGATTCAGCTATAAATTATTTCTCTTTTTTTTTTGATAGCCTAGATATGACACAATTCAAAAGAACATTAGAATAATGAAACTGTGCTTGATTCGTCTTTCAAGCTGGTATTTATGTAAATGGAAAGAATGCGACTTTGTTGAAAAAAAAAGGTCAATTAAACTTGAAAATAAAACGAAATAGCGATTTTTCCCAAGCAGCAATCTACATTTTGCCCGGATATGAGCACCATGACTTCATCCACCTTTACTCCTCACTTTCGTATGTAATCATCGAATTTTCGTGTTCGTCTTGTTTTCGTCAAATCCCTCAGTGGCGTCTTAGTGAGAGGGCAGCTGGTTTGTCTAGCTGTTTCCACCGCGCCCGTTTCGTCGAGCCTTCAATCCAGTTGTCTATTTTTGTTTCGCAGGCCCGAAGGCATAAGAGACACAATGCAGATTTGCGCAGCGATCCGCCTCTACAAACGCTCCGGTGTTTGTTGAACAGGACGAAAATAGCACTCTTTCTCTGCACATGGACTAGACCTCGACTCGACCGAACAATAGCACCCTCCACCTCTCCGTACGTACGGTACTCGGCCAAATCGTCCACTCCACCCTCAGCTGAGGGGCTGGTGTCCGTTAACCGTCAGACTCATGGTTTACTCAATGCAATTTACTGTTGCCAGCATTGTTTGTCGAACTAACCGCCTTATGTGGTACTCTTGAGTAATTTATTATCTCTTGTTGTCTCCCGATTCCGACTAAACTTTCTTTCTGGTCGGTTTCAATACTTTGAAAATTCGTTGCAACTGAACCGTCGTTTCTCGCCGATAGTTTTTGACATTTTCAAGCGCCGCTATGCGAAAGTAATTTTATCCTGTTTCACATGCTCTTATGATACGGATGTCTCTCGATATAGAAACTTGTCTTTAGTCACCTTCCACTAAAGTTTACTTACTGTCATTGCATCGCTTATAATATCTTGAATTTACTCAACAACTGATTCCAATAATATCGACGTTTTTGTAAGAAGTATCGATAACCATAATCAACTACCTTAGTGATTATAGTGTGTATAGAGAGTTTCCTATCGCAAGCCTGACGCTCTATTCTTATGGCCGGCTTTTGCCATCTTTCCAAGGTCAATCGTATTGCCTTCATTCTATGTTACTGTCCCTATGACGTGAAATCCTGTCGATTTGCGACGTATATGGACACAAAACAAGCCAATTGGCCATTGTGGCATGCCGAAAACACTGGTTTCGTTGCCGATTCGGGTCTCGGAACTAGGTCAGCTCTACGTTATAATGCGCTAAGCCAGCTCACCATGTTGCAGCCTCACATACGCTTACACGATATACAAAATATCCACGTACTTACTTCATCTCTTTCTGTCTTCTGTCTTACGTGTGGATAAGCTGGCTATGAGTGAACTGCTGTTAATTCTCTTAAAAAACACTTGCATCACACGAGCATATCGAGTAAGGTTCCTTGTAGAGAAGACTTGAACGCTACCAGAAATTTATGAGTTCTCGTCAAAGAGATTGACCGAAGGATCCATCAATGGTTAAGGTGAAAAAGTGCAATAAAGCCATCTCAGCTGTAAAGAGAACTGATTCTCTTCTTATAAACGCATCATAGCAGTCTATTTCATCAAGTCACTGAACTGAAGACGAAGAAAAAGAATGGATTGCATTCCAACCTTTTTTATCGCTACCCTATAATCGCTTGAAATCGCTGAAGGCGTCAGTACAGACGGCTTCTGTCATTTGATTACGTTCTCGTCGAGGTGAATTCCATCTTTACTCTATTCTAAATTCGTTGAAGAAAACCGTATTTCTCGAGACGATTGAACCTGACCCATCCGGTAAACGACTTCTGAGCTTTCGTGGAGAGGCTGCCTTTCTCGCGGCGATTTACGTCGATCCGGCTCGCCGTCACGACAACAGGTTTTCACATCGAAATGGAAATCGCGGGGGTCACTTCTGGGCGGGGGCCGGTTTTGGTCATGTAGGTCGACCCCTAGGGGAGTGCATCCGGGTGGCGATAATTGCCTCTGCCCGTTGGGCCTTCTGCTATCCCTCCTCACGTCCGCTCTAAGGTCCTCTAGTGTCTCAGCCTGACCTAATTGCTAAATTCCTCCTAAGAAAATAAAGGATTTAGTGCGACGCTGATATTCTGATAGTCTCAGAATGTTCTGATTGATCGCGAGGAGCTGCTTTTCGTTCTGGTTCGTTCTATTCAATGGTTAGATTCATACGATTAATTATTTGAATCTTCAATTATTTTTGGATGAAAATCAAAGCATATGAAATTTTTGGAGTTCTACTTATCTGGCTGTTCATGCGATTCTTCAATGTTCAGGATCTTACACTGTTGCTTAGTTGCTAATCACTCCAGTTCACGGTTGTTCACACGGTTTTGCGAAAAACTAAGCACTTTATCACTGTGAAAAAAGTTATAGAATTTCTTATCCTCTTACAGTATCTGTACTTTTATCACTAATTATTCATATGTTTCTTTACTTTATTCAGATGGACGTCGACTCTTCGTCGTCGTCGCCATCAGAGCGGCTTTCAGTGGTCTGTTCAGCTTCGGCCGAGTACAGCTCTAATTCATCCGAGTATTCACCGAATTCAAGAAGGTTTGATCGTTCCATTGGTTCATTACCTCCACTATCCAATGCTTTGTGATCATAGAGAGTTTTTCAGAAATTCTGTGAATGAAAATGTCGTGAAGGACGAACAATATTGGGAACGTAGGCGAAAAAACAATGATGCGTCAAAACGTTCACGAGAAAAAAGAAGGATCGGGACATGGTAGTGTTTTTGAGTGAAGCTTTTAAACCTTTGCGCAGTATCGGTAGTGTTCAATACAGCTAAACAGTTTTTTCTATGTCGTGACATTTATAAGTTTTCTGCGAGGCTGTAAATCTATCTATCTTCCGATCAAATTTCCACGAATCGAACTTTGAAAAGGCACAGCAAGTGGAGTAATGATGATTTTCCTCACTCTTGGGTGCACTTGTAACCCAGTGGTTAGTGGTACTCAACAGTACTCACATGGCCAATGGTTCAGTTCAGTGTCTCGGATTTAATAACCCTCCGCAACTGCATATGCCAGATATCCATTCAGCCAACTCTGAATGATGAATGATAAAGTCGAATTCATGAATTGTCTAAAGACCAGTCAGCGATGAACACTTGATCCTTTGCCCTTTGTGTTTGACGAGAATATGACGATGGGATAGAAGCTACACGTAGTACTAAGATGTGCTGATGTAAAGCTTGTCAAAGTTCCTTGTAGTAGATTGATAGTATAATTAATAGAGCCGCCTCTAAACCCTACCCCCCACCTTCCCCTCACTTACCTCAGTGTCATTTGATTGCAGGCTTTTGCTCGAATCGATGTGCTGGATGCAGTCCAATTGTGTATTGTACCATATATACAATACAGTCGTATTGGGCACGCACATCTGGTCACGTATGCATTAGTAAAAAAGGGATAAAGTATGAAGCTCGTGGAACTGATCAATCGCGGAGGGATGTGCCATGCATTAGTTTTCATTCTTTAGCTCCGTTTGAGATAGCTGAATGCATATTTAGCCTTTACAACAACTCACTATGGCCTATCGATGTATCGAGTCAGTTTTGCTTATCCGCTCAGACAAGTCTGGTACCAACATGCGACTCCGGAGATGTGGTTGGCTTGGTGAGCCATGAGCGCGAGATCGAACCATCGACCGTGTGTGCGACGCAGAACCTCAGATATGTGCGAAAGGTCAAATGTGCCTGCCACAATACCGAAGTCTATGTTTTGGATCCTTTCTGAACAATTACAGTATTGCCTTTGTTCCGCATATAACCCTGAGTTCACCCTTCGAGGTCTGATCACGTTAAGTCGCGTCTGAATTGGTCGTAGCCTCTTGTATAAGAACTTGAACAGCATAGAAAAATTTAATCTTATTACTTTCACAGCAGATCTTTGATATCAAAACTAGATTTCCAAAGATTTTGAGTGATGCGCAGAATTCTGAATTTGAATATCTGAAAATCCTAAAGTTTGAGGTGGCCGCACACGCCCACGGCATAGGTCAAACGCAGGTTTTCTTATATTTACATATTAAAACTGACTCATAAATACTAATAGTGAGTCCTTCAATTTGTTACTTCTCCTGAAACCGCTTAACTTGTGATTTTTGAAGGCAATGGAGCAACGTATCATGGCCCTGTCACAAGAAAACCATCTGCTGAAGTCTCGCTTGGAATCACGAACGGCAGCTGAAAGTCTCTTGCAGACAACTCGACCCGATCTTGCCTCCTTTCCTCCGCAAAGCAGCACAGTGCGAAATCTAATTGTTTTTTCAAAAGTTTTTGCCCTGAAATACTCAACCAACGGCGTTTGACTTGAGAAGTCTAGATAAATACAATGATCATTAGTATGCCTTGTAGCCATAATTTTATTTCGTAAGCAATTCCTTCTCTGTGACTTTTTATTTTGTTCTACATTACTAGTGCACCAACTATCTCTGAAGGTGGTGAGATACATTTGGATAAAGAGCAAAATTTCCTTGTATGCGAAAATTTTGTGAATTGAAAGGGGCAAAAAGATCAAGAAGGGTCCAAATAATAAATATCGTAATAGACGTAGTGTCTAGAATAACGCAGATATCGGTTTTAGCCTTTGTTCACCCATCTTCCGACGTCATCGGTAGGCCTGTCGCCACTAGCTGTTCCATCACTATCCTCCCTCCATACTGCTGTTCCGAACCTCTCTCTGCCACAAGTCCCACTACTTTCCTCCACTTCTCAACTTCCACTAATGCAATTATGTCAATTGCAAGCGGCTATTCAACAACAGGTGAGTCCTATCGGTGTAAATTCCCACCAACATTCATATAGTTTCCTTAAACTGCCATAAGAGCCGGCGATTGGTAGCAGCTGTTCAAAACCATCCACGGATGGCGAAATCGAGGTCATTCGCTACGCATAAATCGAGCACTAAGCCTGCCTGCTTCATACACATTTCCACATTTCGTGTCGGCTATTCCCGGCATATCTAACGATAGCAGACAGCCTTTTCATTACTTCGCAAACGATCTTCTTAATTAGAAAAAGTTTTAAGCGGAGTAATCCATGGTCTGAATCTAAATATTGAAATATTTAACTGAAGAAATCCTCAAACCTTTCAATACTTTGCGAAATGTTATTCACAACGAATGGGTTTATTCTAATACTCAAAAATCATGTGGAAGTCGGCCTCAGTCCGTTGTTTCATGCTCATTTTTTTACACACACACATTTTTTTATACACAGCGTTGAGCAGTTTTCTCAAGTGTTCACTAGATTCAGTACCGTGGCACCCCCTCGTCTTCATCGGTGTTCTCCGTCGGTTCGGCATTCCAACCTTTTCAAGCTCACAAGGATTCGGTTATCATGAAAGCAGAGAGGATCAGTCCAGATTCAAGCAGCGACCGTGTCGAACGAGTTATCCAACGAGGTGTTTCTTACCTTTACGGCTATTTAGGTTTTTGCTCGGAAGGTCACATCGAATATTGAAGCTTGACTTTTCAGTTCCTTCATCTCAAACTCAGAATAAACAAGAACGCACTCCATCACAATCGCTTTTGGGAGCTTTGCTTGCTAGCCGTAGGACATCTCCTGCCGTACCTCAGAGCAGGACCGAGCACCATAGCCGTCTCGGTAGTCCACCGAAGGTGCGAGTTTCGAAAGACTGCTCCTCGGTTATAATTGAATATTGGTTTATTATAGTTTTTCCGTGACAAATTAATCACTTTTTGTACCGCAAGAAGCTCTAATCGCTTTTGATCATCATGTTCCAAATTAATACTAAATTTCACTTCCGATTTTATGGGAGTAAAGTAGAAAGTAGTAGAATAAAGTAGAATAGGTAGACTGGAAGATTTTTCTTTCTGTGTACATTTTCTTTCGAAAGGAATTTTTCCAGTTTTCTCCTTCCAAGTCAGACTGTGAATCGATATCGTCATCGGCTTCTCTTTCTCCTCATTCTAGCGAAGATCATCCGGAAACATCTACCATTCGACGAGCACTTGATAGCAATAACGCTGACGATAAGAAGGTTTAGACGCCCCGAGACATTTTCATTCATTCTATGTGGTAAATATCATTGGCTTCATGATTTTCCTAGGAACAGTACATGGATCGTCGGCGGAGGAACAACGAGGCTGCTAAGCGTTGTCGTGCCAATCGACGAGCGGTATTCGAGTACAGAAGTCGACGTGTTCAGGTTAGTGTGCTTTATTGTTGAAACAAAACTAGTTCCCAACAAGTGAATCGTTCCAAGACAAATTTTCACTATTTGGCTTGAAGGGATAATTGATTTGTGCAGTTCTAATTGAAAGCGCTGAATTTTGGTCAAATAACTTTCAATAAAACGAGGACGAAACACTGTTAGCATAACGTATGTAGAAAAAAAAACTGGTTCTTTTCGGTTCTAGGGTGCAAATAGATATTCGAACTCATTCACTGTACGAGAATTTTTCACAAGAGTGTTAGTAATCACTCAAGAGCTCAAATATCTCTAAGATTTTATTTTGGATTTACAGCGTTATGAACGGGTGTTTTGAAAATCCAGCTACGTAGGGCTGTAATCAGGGACTTGAACTTCCGAATGTTTCCAACACTCTCATGAAAGATTCTTGTACAGCGAAAGAGGTAGGATAATCATTTGTTTCCTTATAACCGAAAAGTACCAAAACTTGTATCACAATCGAAGTTTGGGTTGTTCCATTATTACCTACGCATTATTATCTTTTCTTTCGGTTTTTTCTATTCCAAATTGGGATTATTGCCAGAAAGCTGTGGTATATTGGAGAATGTTCTAGTAACATGAGCAGACACCTGGATGTTGCCGTATCACCTTCGCTCGCGCAAACTGATTATGGACACCTAAGGCACTAACCGACCACCCTCACAGTGTAAAATCGACTAGCCACAGTTTAGAGAAACATGGCTGGACCATAGCGCCACATCCATTGTATAGCCATGACTATTGCTTTATCGGACTATCATTTCTTCCACGTCCTAAAGCAGTATTAGCGAGAGAAAAAGTTGTGAGAGCACAACTAGCTCAAAAGTGGCCTTAACGGCTTGCGTGATCGTCAGCTTCATTTTTTTTGAGAGAAAGGCATCTAACTTATCTCAACAAATGCTTGTATATCATTGCTTATTATGGTGACTACATTTGTTAATCAACTGGTTCTATAGATAGACAACAATTGAATTAATAAGTGTCGAAATGTGAAGGTTGAAATGGGGGCAACCCAGTACTAGACTAGCAATATACTATCTGCCGAGATATTGCTCTTGCCGTAAAGTTTTTATAATGAGTCAATAATAGATCTTTTTTATTACTTATCTACTTAAGTTACTCGAAAGCGAAAACGATCAACTAAAGAAGAGATTGCCAAGTTGAAACGAGAAGTCGATCAGTTCAAATCACTAATAACCGCACAAAACATCATGGATACTCAATGACTTCGACTTCGACCAATTTCGTTCGTGGCGTTGATGTCAGTTTCGCTCACGCTCTGTCTCTGTTGTGCTGTGACGTGTTGTGGTACAATCGTTCTTTCTTTCTTCATAGTCAGCTTAGAAGTGTCGTGTTTCAGCTACTACCCCAAATTTCTTTCAAACAATTTTGCAAAATGAGTAATTCTTCTCGATAGTTTTTCTCATCTGACCTTACCTCTTCGAGTTCATCAAGCCACCTCGTCGATGCAATATACTCAAGCGTGATCCATCTGATCACGATGTCTTTCAAGTTTTGTTAAGTCTCAAAATTGCTTGGAACTGAAATTCGAATTTTATCCAGGTCTATCGTCGTGTGTAGTTATGTATTGTATTGTATTGTACTGTATTGTATATTGATTTTCTCCGTGGATCCACCAGCTTTACGTTGCCGTTTCGACGCCACCATAATGAAAGATTTGTTGAACATTAACGATCTACAATCTATAAAGAAATTTCAAAGGAGTTTCGGCGTTCATTTGGGGTGCTCTAGTTTTTTTTCGCAACCATTTTTTTTACAATAAATTGTCATGAAAAACGGCAATGGCCTTGCGTCAATCGGCGCTGAAGAAAATATCACATTTGCACAAAAAATCTCGAGGTCGATGGACGGCATCTGATACGAATTATTACGTGCAACGATCGTCCATAAACGAAACTATTTGAGAAGAGAATCATTTCAAAAGCAAACATATAATCCCATGACGACTTATTCGTCAATGATCCGTTCAAAATATGGCTCACGATCTATGACAAGATCGGTGGCATATATAAATCTCTGTCTACAACATGTTCTTTCCGAAAATCGTTTCTTTTTTTTAAATCTCTCAATCGCATTTGTTGATTTCTTCTTTTATCAAAGTTGACCTCTGTGTAAAAGTTGAATTTTTGTTATCATAAGCTTATCCGAAGTTGGTAAACTCGTGTAAGCTTTTTCTAAAACAAAGTACATGGTTAGCGTTAAACCCATTCTGCCTAACCAATCATTGCGGAAGGTGTGGCCCTTCATTAGAGCTCTAGCTTAGTCGCGATTTTTATCTGCATTAAAATCTCTATTTAATCAGCAATCACTAATCAATAAAGGATTTGGTGGACTTTATCACGGTGCCTTTAGTTTGCGTCAGTCCCTTATGAATGGGCACACCCCTACATATGAAGGAATAGACGACGAAGATGTTACATTGCATGCGCAAGGTGAAAAGATTGCTTCACACTGCAAAGATAACAAATCGCTCCATGTCCAGTGACAAGATGACTCGACATTGTGGTGATGAACGGTCGTCATGGCTGGTAAAGAGATTAATAACTTCAAACCTTAGGATTGGGACAGGCTCAAACGAAAGGTACTGTGCTACTGATGAGGGTGAAAGGCCGAAACGTACATCTAGCACTATATGCGTGTTATAATAGGCCTCATGAAAGGCTCAAAATATTTTATCAGATTTTGTGTTGTTTTGAGCAAGGTCTCAGAAGCAGTAGAATTTAAATGTTTTATTCAATTATCAGCATGAGCAATGGCTGTTAATCACTACAATACCAGGTGATCTTGTCACTGAACAATACAGTGATTTGTTAACTATGCAGTGAAGTGATCTCCTCATCCACGTGCAGTGTAACATCTTTGTCGTCGATTCCTTTATAGGTAGAGGGTATATCCCCTTGACAGGGATTGACAAAGCCGTAACGCACCGTGCCACTGATGAGGCTGAAAGGCCGAAATGTACGTTCAGCGGCACAACAGACCTCTTGAAATGGTCAAAATGTGCTGACAGGATATGGTGGGCTGCTTTCTTCTGTTGAGACCACTGTTCTTCTATCGCCTGATTCACTTTTTTTTGTTTTGTTTGAAAAAAGAAGTTTTAGGCAATAATGAATGGAATTGAAAGGCCAAAATTCCGGACTAATCAAGGTTCCATGCATCGACATCAGTAGAGGTTCAGGTCGGCATGAACAGTATCGTGTCTATATGAGGCGCATTAGTTGACTATGTGTTTATACTGACCAGTATCTCACATATTCATCAACTCCTGAAGGAACATAAAAGGTTTGGCTAGCCAGCGATTCGTGATCGAATCAGCGACTACGTGCCTGGAAATCACCAACTATGCAAAGCAATATTGTCAGTACTACAATTCGTTTCAGTTGACCGCTTTTAGACGGTGGTACGGTGTTATCGATATGACTAATGTATCAATACCCAGTATCTGTCAGCGTGATTGGATTCAAAGTCGATGCTGACAACCTGGGCCAAACCGTTGATGGTTGGTTGCTGACAAATAGATGCGTTGTAGCTAGAAAAAGTGATGGTAAAATGAGTGTCAGCTGTGCAACGCTCTAGAGCACGCGCTGCCGAATAGAGTGGGATGCGGGTTCGAGTCCCGCCTGACGCAAAAGTTTTGCACAACTCTTTACATCACTGGGAAAATCAGTGATAATTACGATGTAGATAGCAGTAGTAGTTGATTAATGACAACTGACGCTGACGCGACCTCTGTGTACGTCGAAGAGCTCGAAAAAATAATCGCTTAAAAAAAATCAACATCACAGTTATTCGTAGCAAAATGTTCGTTTTTACGGATGGGGAAAAGTAAACGAGTGGTGAAAAGAGTCTAACTGCAACTACGTTGAGAGAGCAAAACTTGGAATGTGATGTTTCCGAGTCATAAACTCGAACCGCCATTAAGCCTTTCTTCGGCGCTCGCTCGCGCTATGCCATCGATGTCTTTGCTCAGTTTTCTAGTAGTGTTCTGACCTGTTCAGTGGCGCTCAGCTGTTGCTATCTTGAAAGGGTATAGAGTACTCACGCCAAAGCCTTATATGAATCATTACTTCGATATTTATAACTTCACGTTTCAAAGAAAAATTCCAAAGTCACATATAAAGTGAATGGCGGAGTGCTAGCGGAAGGATGAAAGGCTTTTATACCGAAAAGAAGACCACTTAGTTACTCGGTCATGACAGAATTTGATGGGAACAATCGACGACTCAGTCGTCTGCAAAAAATCCTATAATTACTTCTCTGGATCTTTCGGTGCTATTTTGTTACATTTTTTGGTACGTTGTGAGCTAAAAAAAAGATACTTAATTGTTTTCTGGAAAATAATTGTGCATTTATAAGCTCAATTCAAGGAAGCATTGTAATTTCATCGTTACGTAGTTGATTAAGCTCTAAGCCACCTTTGTCAAAAAACAGGAAAAAGCAAAAAAGAGGAGACAATCAAACTTCTTTTTCAAATGTTATCAATTGCAAAAATTTTGCTTGCCCATTCTTGTAGATAGTTAAGCCTTAAGTACATAGTGGAGTAAAGTGTTCAATTTTGAGAAATGTGCTCAACAACTACGGCAGGATCGATGTGATGATCAGTCGCTCTTCATCATAGAGCTCAGGTCGTTGTTGTTCAGCTCACTCGTTGCTGAATTCTTTTCGGCCTGTAAAAATAATGTTGAAATAGAAGAAAACCTGAGTCGACAGTCAAACTGATCTCGTGATCGGCTTTCTGCTAAGCTCGGCATTGGTCAGTGGATTGTTATGCACCAATTAAACAGTTAGGAGGACGGCATTATGATATTTCTTCTACGACAATTAACATTCCGGAAGAAATTGTATTGCTTCATAGTCGCTTGTATGTGTCTTTTACCCAGTAAGTTAGACTCGCCTCAGCAACGGACTTGTCCAGAATGAGCTCGAATCGCGTATGACTATGACATTTTGAAGAGACTCTAAGTGTTGTAGAAAGCGCTCTTGGTTTTGATCTGGTGAACGGAAAGCAGCGGTTAAGGTTATCGCAGAGCAAGGAGAAGGGCATTGTGTCCATACAAGCAAATAGAGGAAAAGGGGAAAAGTGGAAGTTTTCATACTTTGTTAAAAGAAATGAGTGATGAGCAAAAATTCGAACTCTGATGGAAGTTGAACCGCGTTTTGCCCATACCGGGAGCACTTGCTACCAATACACCATCGCGGTGTTGTGGAGAAGTGGTAGCACGCGTACTCGGTATGGGCGAAACGCGGGTTCAATTCCGTCCGAGGTCGAGTTTTGCTCACCGCTCAATTCTCCTAGGAATGTTTAAAACATTATCACACTGGGAAAAAACAATGAAACATAGGAAATTTTAGATTTGTATCTAGACTTTGCGTTTGTTAGAAATAGCACTTCAGCGACTCATTATCACACAAGAGACGTTCATGTTGTTCGGTTTTCAAAATTATAAATGATTCTAAAGCACCTCTGGGTGAGCCTTTTCAACATGTAAGTGAATAAATTACGAAGATTCTGAGTTTGCTTCAGTATTAATCAAAAGCATGTTGCTTGTTGTTCCTAGGAGAGGCCTTGAGAAACTCCATCACACTATGTGAGCACAATGCGGTACTTTCAATCTGTAGAAAATGTGGGCAATGGCTGCAACCGTTTGGAAATGAAGAAACTTATCAAAATGTCTTCGAATCAAATGAGAGGAGAACAAGGGCTCTTCAAGTGATTTATGTCTCCTCCAACTCATTGAAGTCTCGTCTTTTCCTTTCCCACGGCTTTGTTGAATGTTTCCGGAGCGGCATGGGATACTCTCGCGAAGCCAACATCATTCCTAGTGATCTATTTGAGAACGACACTATGTTCCATGCAATAAATGCTCTTTCCAAGAAAAAAAGCATAGAACTATTCCATACGCTGTCCCGTAAGATTAATGTCATGAGATGCTACGTCCAATGGAAAAGCCCGTTAATTCTCCGTTCATTCGTGATGCTGATAAGTTAAGATGTGATTGGCTCGTGGAAGTCTCACTGCAGTTAGATATTATATAGACGCATGAAGGGTGCTTAAGGTAATGATTTGAGATGCTCTGCCATGAGCAGAATCATTGCTTACATGTCGAGCCCAAGGGCCAGTCAAGCTCTCAGTCCCATCTAGGTGGCAAATTGGCCCACAGTCGTCTATAAAGCTATAAACACTGACTTAATACATCGCTAGGCCGAGCCAAGTCATTGTGCAAATAAATATGAGTTGAGTTGCCTCTCTGATGCTTGATGAAGTTCTTCGCAAAAATCTTTATTATTTACACAATTGTATTGAAGAAACTACCGCAGTTGTCTATAATGTTTCACCTTTTACTTTGTAACATTACCATCCGATAGGTTAATATTTGTGGCCTCTGGTGATTATTAAGTTGAGGGAAAAGTCCTATAACACCCGCAAAAAATCCAAATCTTAGATTTGTTACACACAGTACCGGTTATTGTAAATTTATGGGAATATCTTAGGAATGTTTCCATAAGAGGCTTCCACTGCGACATAGTTATAATGCAACAAATTTTAATTTACTTTTTGGTTTATAGATGATGATGATGGTAAGATTTGGCTTCGAGTTTTGATAAGCTGTTGCTGGAAACGACAACCTTCAACAAGAGATACGATGACGGAGATCTGTGGTACCGACGGTGAATGAACTGTGAGCCATGTGACTGTTGCGAAGTGGTACAAACGATTTGAAGTCCCCGACACTGATTCGTCGAAAGTACCACTATTCCGGCAGGACAGTGCCAAGCCTTACATCGCAAAAAAAAACGAAGGAAGTTTGTGCATTGAAGGGGGTCGCGGTTGTACCGCATACAGCCTACAACGAGATGCTACGTCTCCAGTTGTGATCTTTTCCGCTTAATGGAACATCTTTTGCGTGATTCGAAAAATTTGATAAAGATGAAGAGGCATGTCAGAAGTTTTTGATTCAATGCCCAAGGAATGGCAATTTCGAGCAGATTCGCAGGCTCGCAGATAGCTGGCAGAAGGCCGTGGTTAATGGTAGTTCTCTTCATTATTATTTGAGCCAAGATGTCATGTGGTTTAGTAAACGGGCTCTTGCACAGCCCGATACACGTGTTTCGACCTTACAGTCTCGTCAGTCGGACAGAAACCGTCGTCTTTCAATCGTTTTTAGCCAATCCTATATGGGTGCTCCAGTCCCCACACTAAGAGGTATTGAAGACGAACGTTTTACACTGTAAATCAAGTGAAATATTACCGAATTTGCACTGTTGTTGTACTTTATTGACCGACTGACGAGACTGTAAGGTGGAAACACGTGTATCGGGCTGTACATGAGCCCATTACCAGACCACATGACATGTCGACTCAATAATAATGAAGAGATCTATTGAAATTTGAGCGTGCTCTTGATAAAACACTCGAAATAAATATAATATGAAAAAACTGATAGTCAAAAAGCAATCGAGTGTACAACACTGTAAGTTCGGTGATATTTTCACTTGACTTATAGTGTAAAACTTCGTCTTCGATACCTCTTAGTGCGGGGACTGGAGCACCCCCAGAGGATTGGCTAAAAAGATTAAAAGGACGAAGAGTTCTGCCCGACTGAAGAGACTGTAAGGTCGAAACACGTGTATCGCGCTGTACAATAGCCCATTATTAGACCACATGAGATGTTGGCTCAAATAATTATGAAGGGATCTATTGAAATTTGAGCGGGGTCTTAATGAAACACTCGAAATAAAGGGACAATGATAGTTTTATTTTCAATAACAATTATTGTTGTAATACTCAAGAATTCTAATGTTTTTACTGCTTTTCGCAGTGATATGATGTTTCAAATATACCTAAGAAAACTGAGTGGTGAGCAATCATTTGTTCTCAGACGGGAGTTGAACCCGCGTTTCACCCATACTGGGGGCGCGTGCTACCACTACATCACCGAGGCAAATTTACCATTACTCGATTTCAAAATTATTATTGTTTTTGTTTGGATTTGTGTACAAACTTTAAGCTTTTAGTGGGTATTAAGGAAAGTTTTCCTCGACCCAAAACTTTGAATACGTTTTATTAATCAGTTTGCTATGTGTTTTTAGTGTTCTCTTGTTCTTCGACATTCCCTGCGGTCTGCAACATAGCTCTGTAGAGTTCACTGTTAACTTTGCTTGATTCTGCCAAGATAGATGCTACCCTTGACTAAGGCACTTGCCATGATCTTTCACAACTCAAAAAGTCCTCCATTGATGTGAGGTGGACGTTGCGGCGGATTCGACTCCTCCTTCCAATACTCTTTTTCTAAAGAAACCACGATTCACAACGAAGTTTACAGCTAAACGGTGCAGCTGCAAAATGGATAGTCTCTAAGAGCCGACCACCTTCGCTCTTTTGATTCCAGTTTTCTCAAATCTATCTTTCGCTAGCTTGCGAGCCACATTTTTTACTGATTCTCCCAAAGCGCCCATACGTCGTAGTTTTTCGTAATTTTGAAAAAGATTTTCACAAGATTTTTCTAATCAATCATCAGCATTGCAGCGACTAGCATTTTTTAAGTATGACATTCATTCTGGATATTTTCACAGCAGTGAGCATCAACAACAACCAATACCCTCATGACAGCAGTTTCGTTCCCATGTGGCGCTTAGGCGCATTGAATTCAAAGCTTCTATGTGCCCTATTGTGAGCCCAAAAAGAAGAAAATTCTTCAATGTCTTGGCACTAATGCAGTGAGCTCGGATGTAGCTGCTATATATTTGGTTTTTGAAATAAAGCTTGAAATACCGTAGAGCTGAGTAATTTTGTCATCCTTTTTTTCGAATCGTGAAAGCTTTAGAACGAGAAAATGACAAACTATTGTTTCCAGCTCGAATCGTTTGACAAATAAAAGGTTTGAAATCGGTTTAATTGAAAGAGTATATTTGATTACATTTTTTAAAGGCACTGAAAAATTCTACTGAAGAGAAACGATTTCTTAATTAGCATTTGATTCGCCAACGCGTGCACACGATAGAAGAATTGAAGGGAAAAAAACCCACATATGAAGTTGTAACAACTCACTATCATTTCACTCGGCGAACTCGCGCTCGACAGTTTTTCCAAAGGTCTAACTGTAAGGATCAGGCCAACAAAGAAGGTGACCAAGTAACAGTAGAAGCCCTCATGAAGTGACGAAAAAAATCTCTGCTTCATCTGAAATTTTTGAGAGAAAACTGCCTCTTAATAGGCATGAACAATTTCATTTCCTTCGTATTTATCATCCTACTTCCTGCTACCCATCCATATCTTATGATTTAGGTCTAGCTTTGTAACGTACTCGCTTCTGAGCGAGTTCAGACTGCAATGCGATTACGAGGTTTCTTCAAAAGTGAGTTGAGCTGGCGCGAAACTTGGGCTAGTAGCGAGCAGAGAGAAGAATGCTTACTAACAAGGTAACTTTGACTTTTTGGCGCCTTGTCGGTCTTAACTGACTCTGTCGACGTTTGTGAACGGTGTACTTTGATATATCACTGAATCATAGTAGTCATCGTGGAGTCAAATACGAATTTAATCTGCCAATCGAGACGAAGCACGAAGATTAGTGAAGTACTGATCAACTCAGAGCTCTTAATTCTTTCATGCTTTATTATCTTTGGCCCTCACTTTCCGTAATTGTACAGAATGTGACATTCCTAAGTGTTTACTAATCTTAACGGAATAGACGCCATTATCTCTTCCATTAGATCTCCTGGGAATCAGATCGGACATAACGAAATAGTCTTCTAGTAAACAGCATGTTCAACCAATATTTTCGCGCAACACTTATCTGTACATCTCATGGCTTCGAATTAAACGTGTTGTAGAGAGAGACTATCCTACCAGAAAAAATCCTTATCTTCCAAATCCACATATAAGCCCTGCCGATGACCCCGTAATCGGAGTGCTTTGAAATCCCTACCACGGAGTGCTTTCAACGTTCTACCACGCTCTCCTACATCCATATCTTTTTTCCTCTTTGTCACTGCCTTTTCTTTTGAACAAATCTGCCTCCAAAAAAAGCTGAGTCTGACTGACTCTTGATGTTGATGCTTGAACGTAGAATGCAATCTTTGGAGACCAATTTGTTAGAAGGAAATATAATGACAAAGGGGCAGGAAGATATGGATGTAGGAGAGCGTTGTAGGAACTTTGAAAGGACTTTTTGATAAGGCTTGAGAAGGCTCCATAATAGGGCCTTGAAATAACTTTGTGATAGAGCTTTGAAAAAGACTGCGATTAGCGAAGCTTTCGGTGGGTCTTCTATGTGGATTTAAAGGCAAGGGATTTTGTCTGAGAGAATGGTATTTCTTTAAGCAAATTTCATTCTCAAGCCATGAAATGTGCAGGTAAGTATTGGGGCGAAATACTGATTAAACATGTTGCCAACTAGAACACTATTTTGTTATATTTAATCTGATTACTATGAGATTTAATGGAAAAGATTATGGCATATACTTGCTAACATTAGTCATCACTTAGAAATGTCACTTTCCGTACAAACACAGAAACTCAAAGCAAAAAAGTTTTTATAATTAGTAAAATTACCTGTAGCGTGCGTATAAGAGCGCAAAGAACCCCTATGCAAATGCTCAATCGAAGCAACCTCCATACGGATTGTGATTCTCCTCGTCCAAAACCAGTAAATCTGAACTTCACAGCGCTTGTCATGGAAAAAAGCGAAATTTGTGGGAATGACTAAGTAATATTGTGATTTAGCTGCTTAGGGAAGACGACGATAGCATACTAGTCTAGAAATTCAATGAAAACGATAAAAAAAAAAACGTATCACTGCAGTAGTATACAAAACGTTAGTGCTTACATTAGGAGTAAGGCGGTTGATGCTACTTGTGCCACTATCAAAAGTAATCGCTCTCTGTAACCGACCTAAAACACATTGGGATTGACCAGAGCTTATGATGCACGAATCCATACAAAGCGACTACTTTGGATTTTTCTGGCTCTAATGAATGATGAGGCAGAAATTCGCCTAACTTTCTCCGAAAGTTCAATAGTGTGTATTCATAAATACTCTGGTTTTACGATTATAAAGATATATTTGGGACTAAAATCATTATATAAATTGCGTGGCGAATGTAAAATGCATCCGAGGGGTAGCTGGAAAGGTCAAGGGCGAAATGCCACTTTACGATAAATCGAATAGCATGCAAATGCTACTACTTCAAAAGACTTTGTATGTGTCATTGCCACACCGAAAATTATGTTTTGTATTCCGTTTTGTGAGCACTGTACTAATTAATCGTTGGACATTGGAACACCAACCGCAGTTAAAGGGGCATGCGATTTTCATGATTTAATCACTAATTTTTCACAATTCTGGCAAGAATTTTGCGTTTACGTTATTACAGTCATGTTCCTTCTTCTTCTATGCACTATATTCATAGCTCGAATGCATATAAAAACGCATATATTATTCGAGTTTCAACACTGCCCATTCAGTGATTTCTTTAGTTGATGGCACGTGTAAATAGTACGTCTGCGTCTTCTCTATGTAGGGACGTGGTGACCCTCGAGGATTGGCGAAGACGAAGAGTACTGTGCTACTGGTCGAGGCTAGGAAGGTCCAGACACGTATATAGCACTGAATTAACCACTAAAATATACGTGAGTATCAAAGTTCTACATCGACCTCTACGACTATATCCCGACTACAAAGTTTCCTACCATCTAAACTCTGTCTGTGTAGGGCTATTTTGTCGTTACTGCACATTTGTTGTCAAACCTTGGCATAGCTGCAGGAGGTCATCGTTCGGATCACTCACCCCGGTGGAGGTGTTCACCACTTCTAACCGTAAAAACCATGCTGAGGTTGAATTTGTGCAACTATCTCGAAAAACCATGCGGCAAAAGTCTCCTCCACAAAAGTCCGTTATAATGTAGGTAAAGCAAGGTGAAATGAAGTTGGTGGAATTAAAACTTATTCAGTAAAATTTGGCTGTCAAATCAAGGCTGTGCACCGTCCTGGTTTCTCTTGGTTTCCATGATCAGACTTGCCCATGCTGACAGAAATCTTATTTTTTGAGGCCGTAGGTTCCAACATGATTACTGCACGTAATAAGATAAAGCGAAAAAATGGAAGTACAAGCCACTAAAGTAAGAGTAAAAGTTCCTCACATTCCGTCAAGGAAATTGCCTTTTGTGCACTATGGCGTTAGCTTTTTGATGTCATCCGGAAGCGAGATTTCATCACTTGTAACTGCATGAGAAAATTATCTGCATTAGCAGCTGCTGCCCTCAATTCTCATAATTCCAAGTGCACAGAGTGAAATTCGCACTTATGAATACTCCTATGAACTTGCTGCACAAAACATCGAGGTGAGATCAAATAACTGGTAATTGAGTAGGTGATTGCTATCGAAAATTTGTGTTTGATCCGGATAAGGCTAATGGAGCGGCCTTACAGAACATCTACTGCATCTATGACTCACAAAAAGGATATACGAGTTACTCAGTGGTGCAAATACAGTATTGAGAGAGTTGTCGCCGTGAATTGATAGAAAGAATATGTGATCATCGTAGCATTGTAACATGTGCATTCTACCAAGGAAATATGGCTTGTTTGATTGGCAATTCTACCATGAATAAATGGCAAATTGATAGCCTCCCAAGTGAATAGTCTAGTCTTTTTTCTTCCACTTGATAACTCTCAACTAAAACGAAGCGATAATATGCATGCGCCTTGACTTTGGTTGAGTGAATAGTTCACGTGTAAGATGAGCAGATGCCTTTGGATACTACGTTCATCAATGAATCGAAAAAGCCAATACTGTCTTTGCCCAAAGTGAGCTCTTAGGTTTGGGGAGAACTTCCTCAGCACCCGCTAAAAAGGCAGAATCTGTGCATAAATTCAATTAAGAACAACGATAAATTTTCTAAAAAATATAGGTCATCATTATGAACGATCTTTGCTAACGATTTGCAAGCTTCAGGATCTGCTCGAAATCGCCATTTCTTGGGCTTTGAATCAAAAAAATCCTGACATTTCTTTCCTACTTGATCAAATGTCTCGAATCGGCGTCCACGCAGAAAAGGGTCCATTAAGTCGAATAATCGGACGGCGCAGCATCTGGACGGTAAGCTGGGTGAGGCAAGACATCAGCTCCGTCCAAGTCACCAAACTTTTTCTCAGTCTTCCTTGCGTTGCGAGGTTAGGCATTATCTTGCTTTTGCAGCGCGCCCTTTCGACGAGTTTTCGACGAGACTGGATTACCACTCTCAAATCGTTTGTACCACTTTAGCAACAGTCATATGGCTCACAGCTCCTTCACCTTTCACCACCACAAATCTCTTTTCGCAGCATCTCTTTTCGAAAGTGGTCACTTTCATCAATAGCGTATCACTATCGAAGCTCAATTTTGTCTATCGCCATCATTTGATATCCCAAAGAGTAAATAAACTTTAATGCACTATAATTAGCATTGCCGGGGAAGTTTCTTTGGGAAATATTTCTGAGACATTCCCATGAATTACAGTATCCGAAGCTGTGCAAAAACAACATAAGATTTAAACTTTTCGTGGGTGTTAAGGAACTTTTTCCCTAACTTAATAGTAGTACTTCATCTATAACAAGACCTGCTTTTGGAAAAATTTTATGCGGCGAAAATTGCCACAAATTGCGCTTCACTGGCCGAGAGAGGGTTGTAAACAGCACCTTGTACTAACACACAATTAGCTGACGAACGGAGTATTCGAAAGTTCTATCTCACATCAAATTTCCTTTGATTGCCAGATGGTTATTGCTTAGATAGAGCACTCTAATTGCAGCATAATAAAAACTGACTTTGCCATCAACTGAGTCAAATGTAATTTTACCTGATTCATGCACAAATAAGGTCTTGATGAACTTCTCTCATCGAGAATTCGTCAAACATTAATTTAGTCCGGAGCTAGCGCAGGTAGAATTGAAACGCACAAACCTGCTCAAGCTGGTGGTAGACGATAGCTCCGGCAGACTTTTCAGACATATCAACGTCGATGGGCAGATTCAGTGACCAGATGTAACCGTGCATCCAGACGCTGCTGAAGAGAAAGTCAAAGAGATGCGCAGCCACGAATACAGCTAAGGCCACGCGATATCCCAAAGAAAGTAGTCGACGGGTACGGATCTCTGAGACGGAGAGGGAGGAGAGGTCTTCGGGCTCCAAAATACGAATCCGAGCTAGCCACTGCATCTGGAATGTTTGATTCACGTTGTTGGGAAAATTTTCTGTGCATCAAAAAAATGTCTTCGCATAATGTTTAGTTATCTGTCAGCTTGCTTATTTAAACGATTTTAAATCTTGCTTTATACGCTAAAAACTATCAAGCTCTTTTCGCTGAATGTGTTAGTCTGAGATGATGATATTTTGCTGTATCAAGCAGGAGAGGGATAGTGTAGTGGCGGTGATGTCTCTAATATTAACTCCGCGCCGCTTGCAGAACAGCTCTCTATCTTCCGAGATTGGAAAATTTGTAGTAGACTTGCATAGAATCAATCGGCTCCCTTTACTCCACATGGAAGTGACCAAGAAGAGCATGTAAGGATTACAGGGTAAATCGAATCCAATTCAATCTCGTTCGCCCATTCACGGATTTTTTCACAAAAAATTATCAGGCGCATTGGAATTCGTGCACGGTTTTGAGGAACTTTTCAAACAATAGGTGTGATCTATTTGACGACACAGCTAAGAGCAATCGAGTTACAACATTGCATATTCAGTGATATTTTCACTTGACCTCGTCTGCGCCTTCTCTATGGGGGTGAGTTACCTTCGAGAGAACTGGTCAAAGACGAAGGGCACTGTTCAGCTGAACGACGCTGTCAAGGCCGAAACACGTGCATTGGGCTGCATAAGTTTCTCCATACAAACCACATTCATAGCTCAAAAAAATCGTCATCAGGACAGCTTTCTTGTTGCCGGACACGAGCTTGTTACGACACAATTCATTAGATCAGCTGACGTTTCGCCTTCTTGATCACCTGGATAGATTCAGTTGCTCGTACCCCCTTCAACAAATACCTTCATTACTCAGAAAGAGAAACAATTTATCAAACCTAATTTTCGACCGCATCTAGTGCAATACGGCTTTTCATTATAGCTCACCACTTTTTATGAGCTGTCCACTGAGTTGTTTCAAGGTGGAGTCTATGTGAGCTCCGCAGGGTTAGTCTCTACTTTGACAACTCAGTGGACAATTCGTTAAAAACGGTGAGTGTGTTTTTTCCAATGGAAGTAATTGAGGTGTTTGGTAGGCTAGGATGTGGGAAAATTTGATCTATCAAATCTCTAAGAAGGTAGAACTGCTGAAGTCTTAGCTGATCAAAAAATCATATATAATGACCTCGTGTTCGGCTTAAGAAGAAAATCTTGAATTTTTAAGAATGCTCAGAGCCCGAGGTTGGTACGCCAGAGCTATGCACGCTTGCCGGGGTCTCGCCCCGTCGTCAGTAGCCCATGCCCCGCATTATGCCCTGTATTTAACAAAGGGGGCGAGACCGCCGAAACACGAGTGTATAGCACTGGCGTACCAACCTCGGGTTAGGCTTTGGAAATTCTCAAAAATTCATATTGAATGTCTATTGTGAGGTCTCAAAAACAGTCGATGTCATGGATTAATCTGTGAATTCTTGACAAAGTTTCGAGGTCAACAGAAAGTCGATCTTGGGATTTGCTATTCACAAAGATGAAAGCCTTCAAGCAGTAATTGAATCCACCCGCGAAATGTTCAAAGATCTTCGTGGATGACTGATGAGAGAAAAACGGCTGAGTGCTGGCATTCGCGAAATAATTGATGCCTGCTCAAACAGAATGCTTCAAATAGGAATCTCAGGATAATGTGATATAATCAATCAGAATTGATTGTATTTGATCGTCACTTGGGGTGCTATGATGTTACAATATACCCACTAATGTGGAGAGCTGCGCAAAAACATTTACGTCAGCAGGGATTCGAACCCAGATCTCACTGTTTCCGGGAGCGTGTGCTGAACCGTCGACGGTTGGCTGTTGACAGATAACGCATTGTAGCGTAAAAAGAGTGCTGCGCAAAGCGAGCGTCGGTAGTGCAACGGTTCAGAACACGATCCCGTAAAGAGTGAAATCTAGGTTTGAATCCCGGCTGAAACAAATGTTTTTGCACGGCACCCCACATTATTGGGTATAATGCGATATGATTTAACACGAAGCGCCTTGAACGAGCTCGTGAATTACTATGCGAGGAATCGTCTGTCTTGATGTTTTTGCGGCTATGCTCACCAACGCTGTTGTAACAATCCTAATGAGTTCGCAGCTCGTTTATACTTGAGCTCATAACCGCCTTACGATTCAATCGAACAGCTGGCCGCAAACGACAGAATGGTTGGCATATAGTGGCGGCAAGGGGTGAGGCTGTTCTCATAAGTTTCGACTTATTGACGAACACCTCAGGCCGTTATGCGAGTGTCACGGGATATCCTTTCTTGGTGGCTACGACGTTGTGCAGTAGAAGGGCAAGCATCTACATTTATTCGCAGTGAGAAGTATATCGATTCCGCTAAACGACATTCCGGCGCTCTGTTTGTTGTTCTATCGTTTCGAGGCTTACTCTTTTTCTATTCTTTCTTTTCTTCCTTTCTGCATTCTGAATGAATATTAGGTTAGGCAAAAAGTTCTGGAAAATCTTTGAAGTTTCGTTTTTTGACATTTTTGTGCCGTGTTTCATTGAAAATTCTGTAAATATTTATCTAGTTCATTAATTTCTACTCCAAAATGCTTATTGAACAGTATGATTTGAGTGCGCTGACCGCCATAATTGAGAGAAAGGTTTAATGATTCTTAAAGCCGTCGAAGAGATCAATGAGGGGTGAAGGTGCACTTACGGCGACAAAACCGAATGTGAGCAGGCGGTTCAAACGATTCAAGGAAGGCGACTTTGATCTCGAAGACATGCCTTAGTTCTGGTCGGCCATTTGTTTAGGAGGAAGAAGACTTGCAAGCCGCTTTTAATGCTCAGCCTTAATCGAGCTTGATCTCGTAATTTGGATGAAGAGCTTGATGTTTCGGAGCGGACTGTTGTTAACAAGTTTCACAAATTTGACTTAGTCGGCAAGAAGAAGAAAAATAGCAGAAAGTCGTGGACAATGGTGGTTTATACTTTGAAGGATAGTTATTACTGTTTTCCTTTGATTTGATGATAAAAATGGTACCTTCAAAAATTTTCCCGAGAACCTTTCGCTCGACCTCAGCAATTTTTAGTCGACATCTGTCGAGAACATCCTCTCGAAAATCACCGGCGGCGTGAAGTAAACTATATTTTTATGAGAAGAATCAATTTTGAATAATCTCCTCATGCCCGTCAATTATTTACCAGCATCATTCATTCTCTGCCTTCTTCTAGCTCTCAATCCGATGATATTTCATGCTTCCAGATTATTAATGCTTTTTCGCGTTTTATGTAATTGAATGATATTGAGAGCATCAAAATTAATCTAATATGGCGTATAGGGCACAAGAAGGCTGCGAACTGACATAAAACGCCATTAACAAGTGAAAATGGGAAAATCCATGAGAGTTCTTGTGAAAAAGTTCTGGACGTTTCACTGATCATCTAGCTACTCGATTATATCACTGCATGGAGGATCTTGCATCGTCATTTGATTTCCATTGTAATCGGTGAAAGGATCTGTTCACATCCTGATTATTTGTTTCCATGAAAACAGTGTACTTCGATTTTCACTCTGTATGCAGCACGTCGGTGATCTCTCCCTCATAAGTAGCCTAGGGGCTCCGACAGAGGCGAAATTACTCGATGTATTAACCATCTATTTCGAAGAGTGAAATACCAACCTCGCGTAAGCTTATTTGGAGAAAATGACAGTTAATGAGTTCATTTCTCTTAATACAAGGTGCCCTTTTTTGAAGACCCTAGTATTTTTGGTATCTTTCTGAAAATGAACCTCAAGACCGACTACCTATTAACCTCGGCCTAGTTTGAATAAATGAGTATTTTCCTCTGTTTAGCCGTTACGAGATGATATTGACATTATTTATTGAATATCAAGCTAAGCATTTTTTTGACGGTTATCGCTGGTGATTCTACGTTTCTCTTTCTTCAGAGCTTAGACAACAACTAATATCTAATATAATAGTCAAAATTATAAATCTAATATATCTAAGTATTCATATATCCTAAGATAACACACCGCCCCCCCCAAGGTGCGAGCAAAAAATATATACGTGGTGTAGT